>CM017798.1:24906981-24970061 GCA_008086715.1 Sitobion miscanthi | reverse complement strand
TTTATACAGAACTGGGAAATAATCAACACGGCCGTATTGACCGGAAAGCAGATATCGCACGCGATGAAGGTGTTCGTGGTCAGCTACGCGGGAAAAATATCCGACGTCACCCGACAGTCCGTGTGTCAGATAGAGGACGACAGCGTGCTTAAGGTAGGTTCCACAAATGCTATTAATGTATAATTAAATAATACATTATTCACAAAAAGTAAATAATATATAGGTAAAATATTATTATTATCGGCGTAAATGTTATAACCGACCGGTCCCCTTTCAGTACATAATATGATATTTATGCATTTAACCCGTTCCCGTTCAGGTCACGTCTTCATGCAGTTCGGTGTACGTGGACGGATCGGAAATCCGGGGATCGTCCAATGCTACGGTAATCGTCAAGTACGAAACGTATACAGGCACGGCGCATTTCATCGTGTGGGTGCCAGAAATCAACGAAATGGACCTAACCATTGCTGACCAGAAACTGAACCAGATCAAAGGCTGGCGGGTACCGGTGAGCCTTGAAGCCGATGACGACATGGACGAGTGAGTTTCGATTTTATTTTCTACTACTCGTTGTTAAGTCTAACGATATAGTTTCACCTAACTGTATGCCAAAGTCGTGTTGGGCGAAGTATATACACAAAGTATGATATCATAAATTATGTGATGTTCGTGGCGTGTTACAGTTACGTCAACAAGTTGAAAAGGTCCGCAGAGGGCAAAGGTGGCGCACACATGAAATCGCCGATGCCGGACGGTGATTTCCGGTTGAACGAAATGATCACCGAGGATATGGTTGCCGATGCATACGACAGAAAGACCAGCTGCCAGTTGAGATTTCAACAGACGTCGGTCGAGGTAAGATAATATTAAAATAACCGTAGGTACCCATTTGAATCCCTAAAACTATACATAATATACTATAATGATAGGATAAATAAATTATTAAAATACGTCATTGAACACCTGATATTTAGAAGGACACATTTTCATTTACTAAAAATATATTTAAAAATTATGAATAAAACACCACAGTGCCACATATCTTATATTTATTTATTTTTAATCTATTTCTACATAAAATATGACTTATTAAAATATTCGAAAACTGTCAAAAATCTAAAATCAAAGTATATTACATTTTAAGATATATGAAACGAGTTTTGTGCTAGAAAAGCAACGTTTTTTTAAAAACACATGAAAAAATACATAGTAATGCAATTAAATCACCGCTCCTAATCATCTTTATACGCATACTGATTCGTAAGCAATAAGATACTGGCTAAATTCGATTTGATAATTTTCGAGTTGAAAGAAAAAACATATATAACACAAAATTATTCATCACCTATTAAAATAAACGATTACCATGAAAATAAATTATTCGATTCTTTGCAAAATAAAAATACTAAACAATAATTGTTCATTAGGCCATAATACAATTTTATTAGCTTGTATTATCTCGGTTAATGAAACTCCAACTCGTAAAACAGTTGGAAAAAAAAACTTAAACAACCGTACTAAATCAATCAAGAAAAGTAGCAAAAAATAATAGTCTTGTAAACGGACTTTTCAGTGATTTTCATTTAGACCAACACTGTCGATAAAGTGAAGTTTTTATTTTTCCGTTATTAGTAGACTTATCAACGGCTAATTGACCCTTTATCATTGAGTTACGAAATGAGTACTTATCTAGGGACACTTATAATTCCCATCACGAGGAAAAACAAAATGTTTAATTATATTTGTGATAAAATATTAAATATAAACCCGCTAGGTTATCAAATTAGTTGGTGTTTAACGTTTTGATAAAAATGCTACTACCGTACCTTTAAAAATAGAAGTACGTGAGTAATTTATAATACTTTTAAACAATTTAACAAACGATTATAAAAAAAAAAAATAAAAAAATCCTTAATACAGTATTAAAAGTGGGGTTTCATAAAACGGGATTTTAAGAATTTATAAATTAAATCTTAACTCAGGATTAATGGCAATGACCATCGTAAATATAGTCGTCGAGAGGAAAGCTCGCATAATAAATACATTGAGTGCATAATCCCGGAAGAGGAGTTAGTCAGTACGGCTTATCTCTGACAACACCTATTCAAACATTTCAAGCCCACACTGTCCCACGCAGAAAAAAAAAGAAAAATCATAATAAAAACTAATGAATAGTTACTAATACGCCCTGAATCAGAGTGAAACCAGATAGAATACTGCGGTATTCCTTTCACACCCTCATCATAATAAGGAAGTACCTACATTTTCTGGGCTCATGATATAGGTACGTGGTTAATAATCCGGTCGCTCCACCTCTTATGTATACCACCCGTGAAAGGCTGTTGTCTCACACCTGCGTCCGTCCCCCCCCACCGCCCCTCCCCCTCCTCTCCTTCGGCCTTTCGATTCGACTCCTACTCTCCCCCCCCCCACCCCCCCTCTCACGCTCCCCCTTTCTCTCTCTCTCTCCCTCGCTCCCCCCCCCCCCCCCCCGCCGCACCCTTCCTCCCCCCCCCCTCGCGTGACCACCTCTTTTCCTTCCCCTCCCACTCAGCCGTGCTCCTGTGCGCACCCTTCTGTCCCGTCCTGCACCCCTACCCAGTCGCCGCTTGCGCACGTACTGTAATTTCGGAAACCCGTGCTTCGAGTTAATCGTCCGGTGTAGTATATATAAGTACAAGTCAGCACAACGTGCACCATGTCACCACCGTACGCCAGCGCCGGCGTCACACCCGCCCACTTTGCATGCTCGCCTCCATTCGCGGCTCGCAGCGCCGCAGCCCCCCCCCCCCGAGCATCTGCCGTGTAGCACCTTGTCGCGCAGTTACCCACCGTATCGAGACTTTTCCGTTACTTTGTCTACGCGCAGTAACCTGACACCCCGCTGGAGGTAGTGAATGCGTTTTTATATTGAGTCCAGAATCAACTGTTTGTACTATAAATGTCGTGTGACTGGAGCTAGATTGACGGCACTGTTATTAAGTTTGTGTCGCGTATGACGTAATCCTATTCGCAGGACACGTGATCACTTCGCTGATATGTACAGACATGTGTCAGACGGATTTGCGAGTTTTATTCAGAACGCACGCCTCAACCATATACTTCGCCTACTTACGTATGGTTTAGCAGTTGCAGAGGCGTAAAGTCGGTCATGCGCTTGTGCGGACTCTGGGTTGGCTAGCTAGTCACGTGTAGCGTTAGCTACTACTGCATGACATGCACTATAGTGGTATTATCCAGCTATGCATAACCGGATGGTCATCCCCTGTACATCAGGAGTGTTAGGGAGCTGGGCGCAGGCGGCACATCAGGATCTGTATACTCATGAACATGGTAGTCTCTGAATAGCGCCAACTACTTGTCATCAACGTATGCGCGTCCTGTAAGTATACGTATCCCCGTGCACGCTTATCCCGAGTTCGCTTGCGAATGTGTCCGGTTGGACGCAAGTCTGTTCGCAGGACAAAGTTCAAATCAAGCTTCTCATGACTTGCGTTAGCCGTTTAGTTATCCGCTTGATTGCAGCCGTTTAGGGCAGTTTTTTCCGCATCGTATTCGTTGCCTCCGTGCCTGGCTGACGGAATTCGCCTGTTTGTGCCAGTCTGCGATAGGTGTTTTCGCGTATATAATATATATCCGTTAGTCAATGATATCGACAAAACATAATAATACAAATCAACAAACATGCCCGATTAACTAAGCAAGCAACCACCATATTATACACTATTATTATTTTTATTTTTTCTGGGACAACCTCATCACTTAGGGGTAGGAAAATAGATAGTAGCTGATCTCAGACCTACTGAATATACATATAAAATTTCATAAAAATCGGTCAAGCTGTTTCAGAGGAGTATGGTAACTAACATTGTGACACGAGAATTTTATATATTAGATTAAAATGTTTAATTCAAAAGTACACATCTCAATAAATTTCTTTCACAGTTAATGTATTGATTTATAATCTTAACGTGGAAAACCAAATACATTTGTATCAATACCAAGAAAGAACTTGAAAATTATTCCGGAACTATGAATGTAAAATTTAAATTGCTGTTTATAAAAATTATAACAAAAAATAATTTTCTTTACTTACAGTTTACGTATATTGCCATACAGAAAAATCAATGCAACCATAACCAATATCTGTAAAACTTTTGATGAAATTCTCGATGACAATTTTTATTTCAACGTTTGTTTTCACTGCAGCCCTCGCCTGATTCTTTCGTTTCAAACGCCATTCCCGTGCGATGAATTAGTTCCCCTAAAAGAAAAAAGAAATATTATCCGAATCATGTAACTATGAATTATAGCTAAGTACATTTTTTTTTATTGTGTTGTTTTCACAATGTCGAGCAACAGTTATTTAAACAAATTTTATATAGGTATTCTATATAGTCATGCCCAAAATCATTATTGCCAGTATAAATTAACTAACAGTATAATTAAATTACTATTCATATATTAATGTATGTACATATTTGTATACAATGTCTACTCAAACGTAAAAAGTTGAAAATCAAAAAATAAACTGTAAACAATATGATAATATTGAATTGGTTTTTCTACCACTGACCCAATTCATACATCGTTACAGTATAATATAATATGAGTATAATATGTGACGTACCATTAAACGTTGCTTAAATAATTAAAGGTTTATATTATCACAGCATTATAATGTATATCTACTGTAATATATTATATGTCTACTTTCTACGTTAATAAACACATAAAATGATTTTGAACCAATAACGATCATACATCGGAGTAGAAAACTTAAAAACGCAATTTAAAATTATAAATTATTTACATAACTTAAATCAATATAAATTCGGACCACTCAGAAGGAATGCGATTGCATCATACCGCGGCTTCCCACAGCCACGTCAAAGAAAAATATCCAAAACAATAACCACATACAGATGCAGATTACCAGAAATACGATCAGACTGAGAGAATTATTAAACCCTGACAAAAAAACAACAATTATGATAACGGGCATCCGATAAAACACCAAACAGTCAAATCGTCATAGCAGAGTAAAATAACTAGCTACACTATACATACCTTCTCACGGCCTACACAAAGAAATGATATGGACACACCACAGGACGAAATCGTCTACAGTAACAAGACCATTAAAACAACTACACATTTCAACTAAAAAACATCTAGACAGCGTCCGGCATTCCACACAAAAAATAATAAGAATAATACACGAACACCAACAGAAAAAAACAAGCAAACAATTCATAAGTCAAAATGCTAAAATACGAACTTATTTATTTACAATTACCCTACACATCACACCCCTCGCCATGTAAGACAACGCCCTTCAAGTACCGTTCAAACGAATCCTTGTCAACCAACAAGTCACAGAACAACCACGCATGAGCTTCCAAGTTACAAGAACATAAAACAGAGATACATACATTTCTTATGCAAATCACAAGCACAAGTAATATGTGCTTACCTTAACAATAATATACAACAATAAATATTCGTCAAAGTGTGAATTTCAATACGAGCGTGTAAGACGCGCGTCAACATCTAAACTTCAAGGCCAGACAGCCAGCACGCGTGATGCTGCGCTACGATGATCTAAGAGGGGACAAAACCAGTTATATAACAGCTCAGTCGATATCGCAAAAACTGCAGTTCAAAAACAGCAGTTCAATAGAGCAGTTCAGCAGAGCAGTGCATACCTCCACGGGCACGATGCTTCTCTGCAAAGGGCAGTACTCAAGACCTACGCCATTCAACATCAAAGACACGCACAAACTTTCATTCTATCGTTGGGTATTATCTATTCAAAATTCAAATTCAAACATTGCATTAAATTAACATACCACGTATGGTCTTATTGGTTCAAAGTTCATTTATAATTATTCAAACAAAAAACAAATTATCTTCTTTATTTTATATCTCAACCACACCAAATTTCCTTATAAATATACACAATATATGTTTACATCTCCATCCTCAAAAGCTAATAAACTTAATTCCACATACCTTAAGTGTTAGTTTTATAATACAATCTTAATACAATACTAATAGAGTACCAGGGTTCGACGATATTCGAAAGAATAACTGTATGGACACATTCTTTGAAGTATTCGTATTCTGATTGTACTACAAGAATAACTACTTATCCACTAAAAATCTTGAGTGTTAGATTTATAATATAATTAGGATACAATACTAATAGAGTACCAGGGTTCGACGATATTCGAAAGAATAACTGTATGGACACAGTGTTTATTTCAGGGGGGTGACCGGGGGGGTAATACCCCCCCCCCCCCGAAAAAAGTATGACATTATTACGTAAATATAGTATATTATGGTGCGATTTTAGTTAGGTATCGATGAATTGTCAGTTATTTCATGCGAAGATGATAATATAATAAATAAATATTTAATATAATAATATCTCGAGTATTACTTTTTCGTACATCAATATATATATAGTCAATTAATGTGTACCGATAATAATCGTAATCTATATATTATTAAATTGTTCGTCAATATAATCGATTTTAGATAAGTACCTACCGCATGTGGGTAATTTTTAAAACGTGCTGTTGTCTGTCGACTGTCGTCTGTCAGTGTAGTGGATTACGCATTTAAGACTACGTCAAACTGCATTTGGTTGATTTATATTGTTTTTGGTTATTTTTAAACGCATTTTGGTCGGTAATTAAACTTTTAACCAACAGTTAACTTCCATTATGTCAAAACGAAAAATAATCCTATATTAGATATGTATCGGAAAAAACAAGACAACGTTGATGATCCACCAGTTATACCTTCACCGGCTTCACCCACTGAAATAATTGAAGATCAAGAAGATCAAAGTATTCGTAAAGTATTAAAAAATTATTCTTATCAAAAAAATTGGGAAAAATCGTTTAACTGGCTATATTATAATACTAAAAAGGGTGGGGCTTTTTGTAAGGTGTGTGAAAAATTTCTTAGTAGTAATCATAGTGCTTTACAAAAATCAAAAGGTATTTTTATATGTACTCCATTTATAAATTATCGAAAAGCTACTGGTAAAACTGGTAAACTCTTAAAACACGCTAATTCAGAAAATCATGCTAAAGCTTTAGCTTTAAATGAATTATTTTTACATGGAAAAAATGAACCTATACATACACAAATGATCCAACAAAGTAATTCAGAAAAATACAAAATAGAATTAATTTTCTACTTTTGTGCATAGTGTTTATTTTTTGCTAAAGAAGAGATTCCTCATACTACTAAATATGAACCATTATTAAATAAAGTAGTGCTAAAAAAAATCAATCTTTACTTGAGTGGGTGGAAAAACAAAGTGATAGGTCGAATTACATGAGTAAAATACAGCTATTGAAATATTAAATTGTATTGGCACTGTTCTTGAAACTCGTGACTCAAATGAATTAAAAAATAAATACTTTTCATTAATGGCTGACGAGTCGACAAATATTAAAAACGTTTGTGAAATGACAATAATATTCGTTTGTAACAGATTGTGGTAAAATTAGAGAATTTTTTTGTGCATTGTAGAATTATCTGGCACAAATGCGGAAACTATAACAGAAACTATTGATCGAGAATTAAAAAAAAGAGAACTCGATTATTCAAAATAATAAGTCTTGGTTTTGATGGTGCTGCAAATTTTTCTGGTATATAACTGGAGTACGAAAAAGACTATCTGAAATAGCACATAGAGAAATACCATACATTCATTGTAGAGCTCATTTATTATCATTAGCATTAACTTCTGCTCGTACTAAATATGTTTCAATTAAACGAACCCTCCAAGTTGTTAAAGATATTTATAAATTATTTCATAAATCTGCTAAACGTGAAAAAATATTTCATGATATTCAAGAAGCTATAAATGAAAAAAAATTGAAAATACCGGAAACTATTGATACACGTTGGTTAAGTAATCATCGATCATTCATGCAGTCAAAGAGTGTTATAAATCAATTATTTTGGCATGTGAGCATATATACACTGACGGAGCAGATCTTGCTTCACTAGCAGGAGGTATTCTGCTAGAAATCACTCAGTCAAGTTTTTTAATCATATTAGTTGTCCTAGATGAGGCTTTAGGCGCAGTCAATAATTTAAGCAAAATCTTACAAAAAGAAAACCTACAGCTATCATCAGTACCAGTTTTAATTTCTTCTTCGATTGATCATCTTAAAAATGTCTCGGCCCAATGTTCATCAAATGACGAAAATAATTCAATTCATAAATGTATAAATACATTAAAAAAAAATGTAAGTAATTCACGAGAAATAGTTGAAAATGAAAATAAAATAAAAAGTCTAAAAGAAGCTAAAAAATTTGTTGATACAATGATAGAACAAATGCAATTACGTTTTAATGAAAATCATTAGAAATAATTAAATAAGTGCTTTATTTGAATCATTTGAATCTTTAATACAATCACTGAAGAAGATGTATTGAAAATATGTTTATATTTTCCTAGTCTTGAACCCGCCGATGTTTGGATAGACTTGAATTCATTTAAGTATGTTGCAAATAGTTTGGTAGATGAAACGTAAACAATCCATTGTTAATATTTATAAAGCAAATTTTGGGTATAAAAATTTGAAAAAACTTGCTGAATGTTTAATGTGTGTACCAGTTCAACGGCCACTGCGGAGCGCTCTTTCAGTACAATGAATAGGATTATGAACAAAATAAGAAATAGAATGGGACAAGAAACTTACAGTCCTGCATGAAAATTAGCACAGAAGGACCCTCAGAACTCGATGAAGATACTGTAAATGAGGTAATTGATTTGTATGCACGTCAAAAGCAGCGCCGGATTCGTTTAATTAATTTAATAAATATAATAAATATTTAAATGTATATGACTTAAGCTAATATTGGTGTATTATTAATAATATAGTATAATGTATAAGTAATGTATGTATAGTAAATGCGTGTTTTTTTTTCATATAATTAATCAAAATTAGATTATTAATAATTTATTTATTCTTAGGTATCAATCTGATACCAATAAATTGAGCTTAAAATAATATTTTTACTTCTCTTAATTTTTTACTTCTAAGACATACCCCCTTGAAAATTTACGATACCCCCCCCGGGATAGAAGATCTGAAATAAACACTGTATGGACACATTCTTTGAAGTATTCGTATTCTGATTGTACTATAAAAATAATTACTTATCCACTAAAAATCTTGAGTGTTAGATTTATAATATAATTAGAATACAACACTAATAGCGTAGAAGGGTTCGACAATATTCGAAACATGCTTTGGAGTATCTGTATTCTGACTATAGTATAAAAATAACTGATCATCCACCGAAAATCTTAAGTGTTAGATTTATAATATAATTAGGATACAATACTAATAGCGTAGAAGGATTCGACATTATTTGAAACATGCTTTGGAGTATATGTATTTTGAATATAGTATAAAAATAACTACTTGTCCATTAACAAAATCTCCCATTAAATCCTGATCATTAAGGTCATTCGCCAGATAAATACATACAACTAACGAGCCTCCTAAAAAATTACATTTTTTACGTAAACATTAAGATATTGTGTATATCAGGTTGTCATTACAGACAAACACTAAGGTGTTTAGTAATACTACAAAACTAAATTATAAATCGAAATACAAAATAAATAATACCACTAAACATAAAAATCTTAAATCAAACTTGTGACCGTAGAAGTAAATTATATGTTGTAATAATAACGCGCATCGAACCACGAACAGAAGTAACGACTCCAAAAACATCCAGATCGACAACTACAGTGTAACGACGATCAAGGTAAGTGACTTTGCATTTATTAGCATTTAAGTCGAAACAGCACTCCATCTCTCATCACGAACTATACCAATATCTAGTGGTAGAATAAAAATATAATTCACACACATACCTTCAACTATATTTTTTTAGCCCCACTACTTACCACTTTTATTTATTATTTTTATTCTACTACAAATGGCTCCCAACTAGAGCTCCCAACTTTTTAACTTTTTATTTTTATTCTACTACACTACTATGACGTATGTCTCGTACTTTCATGAAACAGAATGATAGGGTTAATACGGCAACTTGTAAAGGTCAATTGTACGGGAAAACTGAATAGAGTGATATTTATTCAAACGTTACCGGTGATAAATGTTTATACCCGAAATGAACTTTTTTATTTGGTTGGTAAATTATTGTTTTTCATTTTTGGTCCATACAAAGCTAATCGCATACCTACTCAATATGTATATGATACATCATAATAAAATCAATATAAGTATACTATTGTACTGAATTAATAAAAAAAATATTAATATATTATTGTAAACAACACAACGAATATAATGCAGTGTTTCACCAAGTCCCTTTAAGGGTTAATAATGCATTTAGTAAAATTATGATTTTCGGAGTTTATGCAAAATTTAAGTATTATCTTGTGTTGATATGAGAATATTTTTTTAAATGAGATTTACCTTTTTTCTGTATATTTTTAACTGGCTGATTTTTTTTTTACATTAAATCATTTTAATCTAAATTCAAACAAGTAGTTTCTGAATTATTAAGTTTTATGTAATAACAATAGTCCTTAATAATGATTTTACTTCAAATATTAAATATCTACTAAAATAAATATTATAATATTTAGTCTAGAATTTATTACACTCAGGGCATTTTTAAAAATTATAAAATGTAATAATAAAATCATATTAATTTCAATAATTTTAAAACCATCGTAGCCTCCATATTTTATAGACACATTATCATGGACTATTATACTTAGTACTTAAAGTTCAATGACTCAGAGAAGATACCTACTTTAAATCGAATTTCGATAAAAAATATCAACATTTAAAAAAAATCATTTCCTTAAACAACTTTCAACAAAAAGGGAAATTCACATTTGGAAAATGAAGTTTGTATCATCATCACAAGAAACTTTTTAAATTCCATAAAAAATCAAATTACCTATTTGAAAATATGGCCCTTAAACTTATTTAAAAAATTCCAAAAATTATAATTTGAATAAATGTATTATCAAAGAAAAAGTTGGCTTGGAGAATCATACCTATACATCATACTGACCTCAGCGCTCTACTTCCTTTTAATAATTTTTTTCTACTGCCTACTATACATTTAGTAATAACAATATTAGACACGATAAAATATGACTATATTTAAGTGGATATTTATTTATTAAAAAGCCTTAAGAATTATTCTCATTCAGTTAGTCTACGTTGATTAATTGCATGAACCCATATAAACAGACCTTAAATTAATTAATTTTCGTACCTATTTAATAAGGAAACGAACTTTCGGCTGATAATATTTTCGATGAATGTCACTCGATTTATCGTATTTTATTAATTTCATCACCATTGTGTGTACATTGATTAGTGTGACGTAATAATCTGTATTGTAATAATTTACGGAAAATAGCTGAAAGTTATCGCGAAAAAGTACTACATAGTTTATGACCCCGTATGGGGTAATTATTCATAACAACAACAAGTTCATTTTATTTTTTTTATATATATTTATGTTCATTAGCCATAATCACGACCCGCCAATATCGGTTTGTCCACGGTAAAATACCATTTATCATTATATAACAATAGTTGGTAGTGGATGAAACATAATATTATACCATCACCAAAACAATATAGTATATTGACCGACCGCCTCCTACATTGACTGAGCACAGATATAAATTAAGCTACGCGTGGTCATTGATCGCTTATCGATTTTTTTGTACTTATAGCCACTTAAACGTGATCGACCGTCACTCATTTTACTATAGTTTTATTAAAAATGTTACAAATAAAAATTTAAAAAATCAAATATTCATACAAATAAGAAAAGTGTGAACTTCGTCTGCACTAAAAAAAAATAACAGTGAACACGTTCGTTACTATAATACTATAGAACATGCCACATTATGAACTCGTTCGCGATTGCATTGACTAATGATTGGGTTATTTTTATTGTGATTAGGTACAGATAAACACACAATCGAATTCGTCGTAGGTATCCACTTGTTTACAACACGATAACAGATATAATAGAGCGATAAACTCTACGATTATGAAATTGAAAAACATAAAATATAAATATTACCACAATCCCGTTGGTCTAAAAACATTTTATAATTAGTTGCATTTATTTTAGTTAAAATGTAATATTAAAAATTATTTGCCGCCCTTGAGAAATTGCCACCCTAAGCACTAGCTTATAGTGTTTACTGGTAAATACGGCACTGGATGTTCTAGATTTATCTTAACTTTTCTGTTGCCCGGAATAAAAATTCTGATTCGCAGTAGTATATTATTAGGTAGGCAATCTACCTGCGGTAGATCGCGGACTCCGTGCTGTTTGTACGTAAGTGTATGATTTAACCCTGGAGTATCAATGTTATACCAAGTTTGCCGTATTCTACCTATGGTGGATTAATATAATCAATTAATATAAAATCCTAACCTAACCTAACCGTACTAAAATCCAATTAATAAAAAAAACCTAATTTAACCCTTTTTAAATTAGCCTATCTTCTTCCCAGAGGTCTAATCTACACACAAACATTCATATATATATATATATTGACAAAAAATAATAATACAAATCAACAAACATGTCCGATTAACCAATAATAGCAACCAATATAATACAATATTATTATATTAATAATAATATTATTTTTATTTTTTTCTGGACAATCCTTATCATTTAGGGGTATGAAAAATAGATAGTAGCCGATTCTCAGACCTACTGAATATGAGTATAAAATTTCATGAAAATCGGTCCAGCCGTTTTGGAGGAGTTTGGTAACAAACATTGTGACATGAGATTTTTATATATTAGATTAGCTAATAAATATATTATTATATTATGCTGTATGTACTTAGTACTGGCATCATAATCTACTATATGTTGTAATATAATATTAATATTTTTAAGTTTTTAACGGATTCAATACGAGCATACTTGACGTATATTAATATGACAATTGGATATTAAATATTAATTTTAACGTAAGACTTAAGACAGTTTGAATGTTTTTGCAAATGAATCACTAACTGCAGAAAGGGGATAGGTCCATTTTTATAACTTTTCAGGAGGGACATAAAACTAAATCATAACTCTTCTGTAGTAAACTGAAATTTCCAAACACTATATTAAGCGTTTGGATAGTCGGATTTGACTCCTTTCTGCAGTAAACGATGTATTTCCACGTGTCTAATGAAAAATGATAACGAAATCGAAATTGATAAAAATGGACTCATCCCTTTTCTGCAGTTAGTGATTCAAATGTTTTTTACATAATTTAAAATCATTAAAGACAAAAATAATTTAAAAATCAAAATATGTAGGTATAAGATTAAGGAACTAGGTAATTAACTACTTGTCGAAAATTGGATTTTTATAGATTGAAATACTCAAAATAGTTCGATAATATCCTGCTACAAAAAAGAAAAATTAAAAAATGCATTTTTTAATTTATTTAAAAGAGTATACAATTTAAAAACTGATAATGATAAAAATAAAGATTTTTTTTTCAAAAATGTGTTTATATTTTAATTTATTTAATAACATCCAGTGGCAATATTAACTTAATACAGAAGTAAGCTTGAATTTTTCCGCGGCTATGATTAATATAAAATAATAAATATTATATAGAAATAACATTGTAAAATATATTATTATACCAATTTGAATCTATCATTTATGTGCAACTATGGATAATAAATGTTTTATTTATTAGGTTAGGTTACCTAGATAAGCCTAGGAACTATGCTTGTCATTGTCTACAGTGCCTTACTAATTTACTGTGTATATTTTAGTTTAGAAAATCTCCTTAAAAATTGTTATTGATCGTAGGTTTTTAGGTACTAATATTTTTAAATACAAATGAATAAAAAATCAGGACCAGATATCCGTGGCAATAAATATTGGCATAATTCTAGTTTAGCAACCTATCGATTTTTAAAATTTTTTTTTCCAAATGTGTGTGTTTAGGTTGTTTTATAAGAATGTAAAAAAAAAGCCCGGACAAACTTCGTTTGAAGTTATTGATGAAATAACCACACGCGTCATTTTTTAGTTTAATTTTCACATTTTTATTGACCCTGTCACCTACTTGAGGTGGTTTTGCACAGCGAGTCGAGGGATATTTTCGATTTGCGGAGCGGAGCGACGGCGCCGAGTGCCGCAATACGCGTATAGGCAGTGCCCATACCACACGCAAAAACTTCAAAAGTGAGTATGTTAGGTAAGTTTTGATTTTACCAATCTATTAAGCGTTTTAAACCACACATTTTGAAAAAAAAATTTTAAATTAGTCAATTATAAGTATATTTTAAAAAAAAAAATGAGCGTAACAAAAAAACGAAGTTTGTCCGGGCTTTTTTTTCATTCTTATAAAAAACCCTAAAACACACATTTTGTAAAAAAAAAATTTTAAAAATCGATAGGTTGCTTAACTAGAATCGTTGTTCTCTTTTATAGGTAGGTAATAAGTATTACCTAATTATTGGTTAGAATTAAAAAAATTATTCTACTCCAACAATGAACGTAGGTATAGTAGTATAATTTAAAGTAAGTATTTTAAATATTTTGCATAATATCATCACAATTTTTGTACACCTAAAATAACTGGATTTTTAAAATTACTCTACGTCTGGTGGGTACCAGCTTGCCTGACAATAAATATACCTATATTTTAATTATACTACGTCTAAAGAGTTGAAGGTAAAAACTTACGTAAATATTTATTCCTCCTGCGAAACACGTACCCTATACGAGTGTATAATATTGTCTATAGTACTAAAGAGAGCGGCGCATCTCCGTCAGGGAAATGAGCGCGTGTCTTCATCTCCGATCCAAAATTTCAATCTGAATAAGTATTGAGACATAATAATATGACCGTCATGGCGTCATGTTTTGAGATTAATGACATGAAAATAGCTTTATAACCAGAATGGTACGAAATATGCGAGTACCACGGACTATATAGTCTTACTCATCTTAGTCATTGGAATCGTTGTTCTTCTCAGATGGTTGTCATCTGCCATAGATTATTATAACTGTAACCTAACCTATGGATAATTTCGCATTCTTTTTAAAAACTAGAAGCATTTATTTTGTTCTACTTGACGCAAATGCGGGATTTTATTATTATAATGTATACAGTATACACATTATAACGATTTGTTACTTGGTAGGAAACCATTTATTTATTACTTAGTTTATTAACAAATTGTAATTGATAAAAAGAATAATTTTATAAAAATAGTTTTATTGATCACAATCTTCAAAAAAAACGTTCCGAATAAAAAAGTTTAAAAATTTAAAATACTTATTAAGAGGACGTGTCACGGAAAAAAATCACTCGCAAAATTCTTTAAAAACATTTTTGCGCGTTCCATAACATGGGTTACTGAGTGGTTTGATCCTAAAAACACCTATGAACAAAATTGTAGAGGATATTTTTATCTGGTAAGAAGCCCGACATTTTCATTTCTAAGTCCTAAAAATAACTTTTGAAAAATTAAGAAAAAGTGTATTATTAATCATGATATATTTCATGATGTTTAAAGATATCAAAAATCGGGCTTCTTACGGAACCAGATAAAAATCTCTTCTACAATTTTGTTCGTAGGTGGTTTCACAATAAGTAACCCAGTAACTCAGTAACCCGTACTCTTGGAAAGCGCAAAGTATGTTTTGCAAAGAAAACCGCAGAAAATTACGTTCGTCAAGCGCTGCGCCCGTAAGTAGTGGCAGCGTTCAATACTATAAAAAAAAAGTTGTGTTCATACCACCACCCCGCGCGCGATAACGGCCATACCACACCACAGAATGACAGTATCATTTACATATATTTCTGAGCATGCGCATTAGTGCCGTGTACCGTGAAATGTTGAAAGTGATAGTGATGATGTTGGACACAATTCGGTATACGGATAGCTCCATCCATAGTATATTATGATCTAAGGTCCAACATAACCCCCACTCATTAGTTATTTTATAGTGATTGTTGGCGAGACGCATGCGTAATAACTCGTATCTTGAAATTAAACGGGTTGTGAAAATTAAAAAGGGTTATGTTGGACACAGCTCGGTTTACGAGAAATACACTCATAGCTCCATCCATTGTATATGATCCTAAGGGCCGCTTTCACCAACTACTTTAAACTTCGATTACGTTTATTAATCGACTGATAACAGATATTTAACCGGGAAAATTCGGCCGATTAAACCCCGGTTAACTTTAATCGAAGTTTTAAGTAGATGGTGAAACTGGCCTTAAGAAGTTTTCAAACAAGTGACGACACCTTGACTGTACCTAAATCATTTGGGAGACCAGTTTCAATTCGGCTTTGAGTAACGTCTGTGTGAGTATATAATATTATCTTACATCGTAGCCTAACCTTTAATCTAACCGGCCGGGCCACAACGCGTCTAGTATTATTTTATATTTATCCACGGTCTAAGAATATTCTAAGACCGTGCTTTTATCTATAGTGTCTATAATGATACCAAGCTTACACCAGCCATGGCCCATGAGTCATTAACTATGTGATTATTAATCAGAGATTTTAAATAACCTAGATGAGTAACTCGCCGTTATCATTGAAGCCGCAACATACTAGCCAACTGATAATGCCGCCATTTGCGAAAAGGTCAATGTGTCAATATCGTCTAATCATGTACCTACTGTCAGAGACTGACTTTTAAATTTAAATAATAAATAATTTAAAATCTTAAAAGCAAAGATTGTGCAATAGATTGGAAATATATTAAAGCTTTACATAAGATCCAAGATACTATAGGCCTAAAGTTTGCTAACAAGTTATCTAAAGCCCACATTGAATGGGAAAATAATAAAATGAAGGTAAAACTAGCAGCGCAAACACTTAGTTCTTCAACTGCAGATGCCCAAAATTTTTAAAAAATGAAAATTTTCCAGAGTTTACTCATTGTGATGAAACTGTTAAATTTATTCGAACAATCGATAGGTTATTTGATTTTCTTAATTGTAGACTTCCATTTGCTAAAGTGTATAAAAAACAAAAAAACCAATCTATGCTAATCAAATAGTCTGGAAAAATCTATATTACCATTGATATAGTATTTATTTACATTAACTGATCAAAATGATAATCCTTTGTATGTAGGTAAAAAAAAAATTTATTATTAGAGTAACTATTGCTGTACTTTCTGTATCTTGTGTTGCTAAAGAATTATTGCCTAATAATAAATTGTTGAAATATATCTTGACTTACCGTTTTTGGCAGGATCATATAGAATTATTATTCTCTCGTATAAGAAAAAGGTATGACCTAAATAACAACCCAAACGTACTCCAATTTAAAACTGCTATGAAACAAATAATTTAAAAAAATAGCATTACCCCTTCACCAAGTGCAAATAGTATTGCTCTTGATGACGATCCTGTTGGGAAAATTTTTGAGATTAAATTGAGACGTTTTACTAAAACACAACACAGAAATCGAGTAATTCATACAACAGGTTATTGTAGATGCCTATAAGGTAATTTGTTACCATAGAATGTATTAAATCATCGTTAGGTACACTCGGTATTAGGTTAAGCTAAAGCAAGTAATTTTAAACGGTCTGTGCTTCTACGTTCTTACACATTTTATAGTTTACATTTTTATCCCTTTTATTATACTAGGTACTCATAGAACCACAAAATCTATACTCTTCATTAAGAATTAAGATATGTTATATCAAGTAGTTCTATCTTAGATGTTTCCAAAAACCTACTTATACTGTATTTATGTTTTTGTTTCAGTCTCAAAATATAATGGAGAAACATATAGATATACAACATAAAAATATTAAAATTGAGACTGATATCATTCAACAATTAGTAAGTAATGATGTTAGTATTAAAAATGAGATGGAAGACAACAATGAAGAAGAATTTACTGATATTGAATACAATATTGACAAAAATAAACATAAAAACACTAATTTTTGGTAAATAATTTATAATTATTATATATTGATCATATAGTTTATTTGTTAAAATTATTTTGTTTCCAGGACTGTAAATGTTAATAATAAAACTAATACAATAGTTAAAATTGAAGAAGATGAAACAGTATTTAACGAATGTGTGTTTAAAAACAAAATGGAAATTGGAATTGAAATTCCAAGAAGTCTAAATCAAAAAAAGGCTCATGTTATCGATCCAATAGAAAATTGTAGCAATCCTAATCCCACTGTTGGTCGACAGATACACAATCATGAAAAGGAATACCAGTGCAACATATGTAATAAGTGTTTTCAAGACAAATACAATTTAGAAGTTCACATATCACTTCATGCAAATATCAAGAAGTTTAATTGTATTACTTGTGGTGAGCAGTTTTTTGAATTGAATGGTCTTAAAAGCCATTTGATATCTCATATAGACAATAATATAAAATTGCTTGAAAATCAATTCATTCAAGAATGTAATGATGTTGGTGATTGTAACAGTAATTTATGGTATGCACAATGATCATTTAAATTTTTTCGTTATTAACAACTAACTTTTTTTTTAGTAATAACATTACCATGCTTGATGGATTGAAAACAAGTCATTCTGAAGGCGAAGATCCAATTCAAAAGAGAACAATTCACAAAGTTCGGTTAGAGTTTTCAGTAGAAATTGAAAATATTTTATTAACCAAAGATTTTAGTACCAATTCAAATTTAACTGTTGGAAATGCTGTTGATTCTTGTGCTCCAGTAAATCATCAACACATTAGTTTGCATGAATCGAACACTGCTAGTTCAGTTGGTCAAAAGGAATATAAAAATGATGAAATGTATAATTGCGCAAAATGCAGTTCAATATTTCATGATCGTCCAAGTATTATAGATCATCTAAAACCTCATATCGATCAATGTATCAACTGTTGCAAGCACATCGGTAGTCCGACTTCTTTTAAATATCCTGTTAGCTCCCATCCAGAAACACCACTTTATTTTGAATGTGAAGAATGTTACAATGAATTTTATACACTCAAGAGCTTTGAGAAATATCTAAGTGCTCAGAGTCATAAAAAAAAAGACAGACCATACAAGTGTGATGTTTGTCTAAAAACATATATACATTTATATCACTTTGTTGCTCATCAACGATTACATAAAGGTGAGAGACCATACCAGTGTAATATTTGTAATAAACGTTTTCACGCCAAATTTAATTTAGAAGCTCACATGTTTTCACATCAAATTATCAAGAGACATAAATGCCTGATGTGTTCAAAAATGTTTCTTAAATTAACATATTTCAAAATCCATATGATGTCTCATGACTCATACATACATAAATGTAACAAGTGTGAAAAAGAATTTGGATCGTTGAATTCTTTGCAGAAACATCAGGATCTCCATTCTGGATACAGACCATACAAATGTATTGAATGTGGCAAGTCATTTTCAAAGAATAAATCTCTTACACAACATTTAAAAAGGCATGTAGGTTTAAAACCATATCAATGTACTCTATGTGATGAGAGTTGTAGCACTTATTTTGATTTTAAGTGCCATAAAAGATTACACAAAGGCGAAAAGCCTTATAGATGTGATATCTGTGGAGATCAGTTTACTCAATTAACTGATTGGAAAAGACATAAAAAAACACATTTTGAACATAAAAATTATGAATGCAACGTGTGCCATAAAAAGTTTGCTAGTAAAACTGGTGTCAAAAATCATTTGCAAACGCACTTAGAAAAGATTAAAAAACATAAATGCAAAGTTTGTAACAAAAATTTCTCACAAAATGCTCATTTGTATGAACATGAAAAAATTCATAAAGACTTGAAACCATATGTTTGTAACATTTGTAAAAAGAGTTTTATTTCTCGTCATAATTATACTAATCACTTAAATCAACACACAGGTGCCAGACCATTTGTGTGTGATTCATGCGGAAAAACGTATCCAGCATTTGTATCTTTGAGTAGGCACAAAAAAACAAATCATACATGTGATATTTGTAATAAATTCTACAGTGACCCTAAAGAACTCAAGGTTCACCTGACTACTCATGAAGAATTTGAACTGAGGCGGTATGCATGCAAATTGTGTGAAAAAGCATTTAGAAATCAACCAGCTTTGGACAAACATAAATTAACTCATCTAGACGAAAAACCGTTCAAGTGCGACCTTTGTTCCAAGTCTTTTATAAATAGTACTGTTCGGGCAATTCATAGAAGAAGACATACCGGTGAAAGACCATATAAATGCAATTTATGTAATAAGACATATCCCCAAATTAGTTCACTAACTCGACACAAAGCCATTGTACACAATAAATAATTGTTCATACATCTAATAAGTAATAATTACTATACTAAATAGTAAATACAATATACATTAAGTTAGGGCATATGTATGATTCCTAGTACATAAACATTAGAATTAAAAACTAAATAAATGTATACATACATATTGTTACAAAATTAATGATTAAGTTTAGTCAATAAGTTTTAGTAGACTAAAATTAATTATAAAGCAACACAAAAAACTGGGTTAAGCTATAATATAATACAGAGATAGGAGTGAAGAAAAGGGTGTTTTTAAGTTGAAGAATTAATGTTAATACTTATGTATTGTAATGTGTAAGTAATCATGATATATGACAATGTACAACGTGTTTGTTGTGACTTTAGTACCTTTCAAGTTAGTATTTATTTAGAATTAGATTACACAAAATTAGTATTTTTGTAGATATTACTTGAGTAGTACCTAAAATAAATCAAATATTTTGAGTTGAATCATGTTAACCTGGTCTTACTTGTTGTTATGAGTATCACACATTTGAGAAGGAATGTTTAATAAATTGTGAAAATTTTTAAGTTCTAAACTAACTTTTTTGTAAGTGCTAAACCTTTAGATGAAATTTGTTTGTCTGTATTTAATAATCAATTATGTACGGCACAATAATAATTTTTCTATTTCATGTGTACATTGATACATTTTATATTAATAATATTCAATTTTATACTATTATAATAGCTCGTCACTAGGGTTATTTTTCCTATCAATATGACTGCACACTATAATATGTTAAAATAATAATATATTTTAATAATTAAGTAAACAAAACTGATTTATTTTCACATTTCTTATATATTTTTATTAATTATTGTAATTAAAAGGATAGTAAATACTCAAATAAAAATCTTAATGCTAAAGTATTTTTTTACACAATCATTTTCTTTTTTATTAAACTGATAGACACTAGTTTAACAATACCTTGACGAATATTAAACACTTTGCTTAATAAATACTGATAGTCAGATTCATTATCTTCATTCCATTCTGTAATGGCATCATCCAAGCGCATTGTAATAAGAGACATGTCAGCGATATTAAAATAGCACTCATTACTGTTGTCGATGAACATTAAAACATCCATTAATAATGTTAGTCTAAAACTAAAAACAGTACAAGGTAATTAAAAACAATTGCAAATTAATTTAAAGTAAATATTATGTAATATAAAATAAATCCTTACTAATTTGGACAAATATTAGATCTTAAGAGTTCTATGTACAATAATGCGGCCTCATTGAGTTTATTACCCATAGCGAGTTTAAGAAATTGTATATACTTTCCTAAAAAAAATATATTTATATATGGTTAGGTAGGACTTATAAAAAATATAAATTATCTATTTATCAACTATTATCAAAATAATTCTAAGAAACAAAAATTAAAATTAAACTATCTTGAATTAATTATATTTTTAAACAATTCTATATTGGCTACAGATAATATTTTTTTCTTGGATAACTGTCTTACCAATATTTTAAAGGGGCAATCGTTCCCCTATAGTAAATTACCGTTGTATTTCAAAAACATCAATGCCACCAAAAATATTTACTATGATTATGAATTTTAAAATTACTACCATTGGGTTTATCTTATAAATTAATAACATGGATTTAGAGAAAATTGTTCAACAGTAACTAATTTAGCTTGCTAAATATAGTAGAATCATTGAATCTAGTGTTTTCCAAACTTTTTCTCCGCTGGATCCCTTAGACTTTAGAGTATGGTAAAAAAACCCTTCCCTAACAATCATAAATAATAATAATTCGAGAACCTAAGTTGAGAAACGCTGATTTAATCTAAGTGCTTTACCGGTGTCGGTATTCATGTTGTATGCGGTCTACTTCTCACTTGTCGTCTATCACGTATGTTTCTACACATCATATGTGGTCTACTGTCGCACATCCATATATATAAATATTAGGTCATTCCCGTTGATCATATTTCTATATATTTTTACATTTTTTGTCAGTTAATACATATACTAATTAAATTTACCAACGTATTATAATGAATTAATGCAAATTAATTTTAGATTCTGAGCGAAGCGATGAATGTATTGATTTTACAATGATGTGTTTTTTTTTTTTGTTTTTTTTTTGTCTGTCATCACGTTTCAGGACATTAAAAGTGCTTGGATTTTCTTAAACAGTAACTTTTCTGATAGGAAAGTGAATCTAGTTGGTACTTTGGGGGGTCAAAGAAAAAATTTCTTAGTTGTTTTTAAACGCGACGTGAAAAACAAAAGAAAAACGGGATTTTTTACGCAAATTCTGGTTATTAGTGCAACTCTAAAACAAATGATCGTAGGTAAATAAACTTTTGACTGAATGTTTATATAAGCATTTTCTATACACCATAACATTTTCCAAATATTTTGACTTATTTTAAGCTGTTTACGGACATTTTCAGTTTCCATTTATCTTAGTTTTTGTTTCTATAAATATCAATAAAATTGTATCTGTTGGGTAAAAAAGCTTGAAAACTTAATAGAAGGCTCCTAGGTTATTGTTTCAAAGGCAGATGAAAAAAATTTAAAATCCTTAGTCACAGTTTTTATTTATAAGCATTTAAAGTTCAAATCTTTACAAAATACGGAAAAATCACCAAAATTAGCAAATTATTTTGAGTTGAGAATTCATAAAAATTTTTCTTTTTGAATCTAAGATTTGAAAATGTAATACAAGATTATCCATAAGTTTGTCTACTTTTATCAAAAAAAAAAAAATGTCTGCCAGAAAGTCAAATTAAATTTTTATGAGCGTTTGAAATCCATATTTTTACAACATTTGATTTTCCTCGATTTCTCATGTAACGATTTTCTTATTTTGTTCTAATTAAAAAACATATGACTTTAGATACTTGAAAATTTCACTGAATGTTTATACTAGCATTTTCTATACACTATAAAATTTTGAAAATATTTTGATTTGTTTTAAGCTGTTTGCGGACATTGACAGTTTTCAATTTTTTTAGTTTTTTTTTCTATAAATATCAAATATTAAAAATACATAGGCACAATTTTTTTTTATAAGCATTTTAAGTTCAACTTTTATAGCTAAGGATTGAAAATTGAAAACAAGGCTCCACGTAAATAGGTTATATATAAATTACTTTATTCACAATAATATCATAAAATATCAGGCTGACTGACCGTTTTCGCTCAGAATCGTTTTTCTTATACAATGATATTATATCATTGAATTCAAATTTAACACCATCCATTGCAGTAACCTACTGTAAAGCAGAGCGACATTCATTTACCCACCTTTTTTTTTATATATTCTTTTGTATTATTAAATATTATATTGAAATTCTACATTAATAAATATATGGTAATTCTACATTTATGTATTCATTCATATTTTTAACTATGTGGTAGACAATAAATGTGCGGTAGACCACATATGACGTGTAGAAACGGGCGGTATACCGCTTACGACATGAATACCCCGATATCATCTATACTGATTTAAAAAAAAACTTTTTATCACTTAGACCAGGTAAGTCATCCAACCAGCGACCTTTAAAGCCTTTTTTTTGGCCCTCCTTAGAAGACATTTAATAATTTCAGTGTTTATAAGTATGATGATTTAAAAAAAAAAAACTAAGTTGGTGGGAGATGGCTCAGTGGCAACCGGTCATTTAGCTAACTAATATAATAACAATAATAATAATAAGTATTCTATAATAACTAGATATAACTAGATATAACATTATATTTGTAATAAAAAAAAAAAACAAATTTTTTTTCCTTCTTTGGCAGCCCCTTAGTGTTTAAATATGTGTAAATAAGCCCGTCAACTACAAAAAGTTGAGCATCCTGACTTAGACCATAACTATAAAAATAGATTTCAAATACAGCAAAACTTCTATATTACAAAGTCTCATGGGCACAAAAAAAATGTGTTATAGAGAATTTCGTTAAATAGATTTAAATAAATTTGTTAAATGGAAAATTTTTTTGTTAGTTGAAATTTTGTTATATTGAAGTTGGTAGATGTAGTAGGTAAGGTAATATTCTCTCTAATCAGTAGCGTAGCCATGTGAGTTTTGGGTGTTTAACCCCCCCCCCTCCTTGACATTTCACCTAATAAATATATTGTTTATAGGGTTCGGCACTGCTTGCATATTTTATTGTAGTGGTCTTAGATTATTTTAGATGAGTTATAAATTTAACTTATGAAATGGCGAGATTAAATACAAAGTTTGAAAAGTGCACATTTGAGCGATCATTAGCATATTTTGCATTTTTTTAACTTAAATGTACATACAATTGTCGGGAAAAAATCATATTTGGATAACATTGAAAAATATCTTAAAAATATTGTGTTTGGTTAGGTACAATAGGTGCTAATTTTGAGATTTGGGGAGGTTGAAGCATAAAACTATACTATACTAAAATTTAATAAGCTTAAAATAAGGGCTGTTAAAGTTGTTGGTGGAACTTGGCTACAGTTGACCTTATTTTTGCATATGGTAGGTAAGATTTTATAAGTCTCTTTGTGACATAACCGTGTTAAAACTATAAGTGACATCTAGATTCTAGAGTGTACGAAGAAATGAAAATCAATAGATACATGTTTGTTTATCACGGTGTTCGCATATCACGTTATTTGTTATTACTTATTTATTAACCTAGTATTTTATGCCAGTATTTTTAAAAATTAAGTTGTTTTATTTCACAATAGTTTAAAAATATCCAAAACATGTAATAGTGTCCTCTGTCCATCATAATAATCAATATGTGTACCTACCTATATCAAATTAGTAAAGCCGTGTATAAATTATTTTTACTATGTTTATATACCTACTTATTTTTTAGTTTTTTATTACCAAAATTGTAATATGTTTTATGCATTTTTCAAAAATAATATAAAAATGTACCTATGTAACTAATGTAACTAGCAAAAGAGAATTTGTTGTCGTACGTGTGTTGGACGGAGACAACACATGCGGGTGTGACGTTCTCTTAAAGGTTTCTTTCATTCAAATGTAATGTTCAAAAACCCTCCTACGTCTCATATGAAGGAGTTTTCTTTAATTATTGAAAAAAATAATGTGTTAGCATACCTGATGAATCATCCCAAATACTATTGTTATTTATTATTATTGCCATAATAATTTTTACATTCAACGTTTTAGTTTCTCAACTTTACCATTTTGAAGCTGTTTCATTTTAAATGGTTAAATTTAAACTTTTATATTTAAAAATAAACCATTTCATTAAAAATTAACCTTGATACATAAATGTTATTTAATATTTATTATTATTTTCTTATTTTTTTTTCTCAACAAGGTTAATTTTTAATGATAAATTAATATGTTATTACTTATTCAATTATATTATATTATATTATTATTCAATTTTAAATCTATATTTTTTAAATTGGAGTTTACTTTGTATAAGACAAAATTAAAATATTAAGATAAAATATTAGAAGAAATAATAAGAATAATATAATGTATTAAAAGATACAAATAATAATAAAATTTAGTATTTACCAATAAACATAAAACGATCACAGGTGACAACAATTGATCCTAAATTGTCCAGTATATCTGGACAAGCAAAGGATCCACCTTTAACATATTCTTTCAAATATAGATCACCTAAATGTGTGGCAAAAGCACTGTCTTGCCCTCTTATTGCCCAACACAGAGCTTCACCAATTCTTGATTTTTGTAAGCTTAGCATTCCTTTCACTTTACAAACACTAGAAACTAATAAAAACAAGTTTTAGTTGATAATATATTTTATTAATTAGCAATACATTTTAATCAAGTAAAATAGTTTTTTTCTTAAACTTACTCACCAACATTATGTAAACGCCTGGTCGTTGCATAATGTAAAATTTTTGACACTCTCAAATCTGATGTTATTTCTAACTTTGACAACAACATTGATAGATGTTCTTTACCTACAGCTGAACAGTAATCTAAGTAAGTAATACCAGCTTGCCACAATGAGTGATGAGTCATGAGAAATATTCCATAATCAAGGAGATACTGTTCATTTGGATTTGTGTTTTCTCTGAAAATGTAAAACTTATATATTATTAATATTTCTTTTTGATATTGAATTATTTTTCATCTTACACTACTTCAGACATGTCAAACTCTGGTTCAATTTTATCACACAGATGTAACAAATTAGTCAAATGAGTAGATGACCATCCAGAATCAGGATAGGATTTTAATTTTTTTACAAACTGAAATTAAAAGAAAAATACACCATTTTAGAAATTAATTTAATTTTATGCATTTTGAAAGTATTTTTGTTTTGTTTTTTTAAAATTTCTGAATTAGACATTAGTTATACTCGAAATTTTTGGCTATTAATTAAAATACAATGTATGGGCAAATTAAATGGTCATTACTAGATTTAGACTTGTGATCCTATACACTTCTTTTTTTTAATTATGTTAATTAATATTCACCCTATAAAATTGATTTTTTTTTTCTGAAAATTCTCATTTTTCCTAATTATTAAGAAATGTAGTACCAGAAACCATCCTTTAATAAAGTAAATTATCTGCTCAAAAAATGAACAGACAAAAAAAAGAAATAACATTCATTGTTCTGTTTGGAATCTAATAAACTAAAAAATATTTTATAATTTCATAGTGATGCTATTAAGTTTTAACTCAAACATTATGAGATAAAAATAAATATTGACCTTTCAGGTAATTCAAATATGCGTTAATTTAGAACTTTAGAACACATTTGCAAACAAATTATTAAAAAAAAAATGTTAAGCCAAAAAAGCAAAGTAAAATGTTGTGTGTTTAATATTTTATTTTGCAAAGTAGGTACCAAATTTATAATAAAAATTGCTTTACATTAGACGGATTGATAAAAAAAACAAATGCCTACAAAATTTGAACTCTAATTATTAATATAATTTTCTGTTTTTACTCCATACTAGAGTAGGATAAATGTGTTTATCATACTCACTCTAACACGACCATAAAAGGTATCAAAATTACACAATATTTTAGGTATCTAATTAAATATTATAGTTAATGCCTAAAATTATTATTGATTTTTTAGTAAATGTAGTAATTTAAATGCATACCCCTTCTAGATCTCCATCAAACAAATCTAAAGCAAGTGTATCCATATGATTGTACTCAGATTCTTCATAATATTTAGCAACACTGCGATGAGCATATAAGCTTAAGCTGTGTTTTTTTACAGTTGGATCTGTATATATAAGTTGAGCGACAAGAAATTGAAACCATGTTGAACAGTGACTGCGGATCAAACTCGTAGAATCTGGGTCTCCGCAAATAATCTGAAAATTAATTTTAATGGATGAACCATTATAATAAACATATTAATATATAATATAATATTGAACTATATACCTTCATAACATCATTGAGATTTGAATCTGATAAGAATATACCACATTCTAATTTGGATTTTGCACTTGATTGCCAGCCCTTGAATCTAGATGTATATTCTGCAATTGGCAGGCCACCATATATCTAAAAATGAATATTTGATTATGAATATAGTTGATGGAAAAAATTGTTGTGATACCGTTGACTTCAGTTGTGGGATCAAGGATCCCAATAGGCTGTATATAATATGCAAACATTTTCGGAGTCCTACCTAACTAAAGGGGCTACTGGATAAAATCATATTCCTCCCCAAGACAAATACCTAAATACACCACTGGTTGACTTACAACTTAAATGATGTAGCCTTAAGGGTTAAGAATAAATATTGTTTTATCACCATAGCAGGCATAAAAAAAAATGTGTATATATTATTTTAAACAATCTTACAGTCCCAAATCTATTCAGTAATAAATTTCTATAATATTAGTTTTTATAATACCTATCTTATATTTTCAAGTTTAAATAAAATGCATTTGAAAATATTACATACTAGCTGATCCCATGCACTTTGTTGCCCATTAAAAATGCCAACTCTATATGAATAATATTTTTTACATATTACCATGGCAAGTATTTATATCTAAAAAATTCCATCGAAAATCTCAAAATAATATATAAATGGTTGCCATGGTAATATGGAAACACAGACAGACAGACATTAATTTTTATATAGAAGATAATTTTTCAAAACATATATTCTTAGAAAATGGTCTAGTATATAAGAATATTTTTTACATTAAAATATATTGTATTTTGTTACTTTACTGTTGCATAAGTAGTTATTATAGCATCGTATAGCATAAAGACAATTAAAAGCAGTCAAATAGAGCATTGTGCCAATGTGTAAAAATCACAGAATTGCAAGTTTCATTAGGCTGTAACTTCAAAACTAAGTTTAACCTACTAATTCTGTTCGCGCCATCGTTCTCAACTCGCTGAAGTACATAAGTTTCATAAAAGAAACATCAATATTCGTTATAGGTGTGGTAAACTAGAGTGATGCACGAATACGTACAAATCGCAAAATAGTTAACTTCATCAGGCCATAACTTCAAAACCAAGTCTGACCACCAAATTCTGACATCATATTAAAGAAAAAACATTGCTCAAAGTTCCAAATATATAATTATAAAAACAAATAAATACTTATGTATTTATTCTTGCCACCTGCTATAAAAAATTAATAAAATTTAGTGTTTATAAAGTATGAAAATATTGGTTTTTATTTTTTAATAATATAATCAAACCAGAACTTATTATAAAAAAAGTAAAGTATAATAATATAACCATTTAACATTACTACCCAAATACTCAACTAATAAAAATGCTGACTTTAGAATCGAATGTGATTGTAATTTAATAGATGTAAAACTTACACTATATGTAGGCATAGATTTAAATATTTTTATTGCATGAACAAATGGTTCAGTGTCACTTTGAGAGTGGTTGGACAATAACATTCTGGCCGTGTCAATGTTTCCTTGTAATACTAGTCCAATAACAGTATCCCAATAAAAAGTAAACTTTTCTTCTACATGTTCATCAGTTAAATAAGCAATTTTATTTTCTGTAATTACTGATGCTTGGTTTTCAGCATTTTCATAATGAATTTTAATCCAATCTAAAAGATTGTTTAAAATAGTATCACCTAATTAACAAAAAAAAAACACATTAATGATGTTTATACAATATACATAATACTATACTATACACTATACAAAATATTACAATAATAATAATAGGTAGATAGAAGTATACTTATGGACATAAAACTAAAAAAATAAAGATACTAAATATCAAGAATTCAAAAATAAAATGCAAATTTATTACCAGGAACAGTCACAAGGTAAAGTACTTCACACAGATGCCATATGAGTTGAAGATTATGCAGCAACATTTTATATTGGTTATATGTCTCATTTGATTTGTCCAAGTTGTTTCGGTCAATTGCTAATATACAAGTCGACAATACTGCCCTATAATATATATTTTAAAAGAATCACAAATTATGATTTAATTTAAGTATTAATAAATTCATTCTCAACTAAATGTTCTATACCTCCAAATAATTAAATCATTAGTAGGTACTAATGGCAATATAAAGACGATTGAATTCCCTAAATACATTTTATCATTTAACTAGCAACATTTAAAGTTGTACCATGTAGACATAAAATGAATAGTATAGCCTGATTATTTATTTGATTAACTGCAATATTTAATTTTGATGTTTGTTCAATAATATAATATACATTATTGTTGACAATTAATAAATTGCTAATATTAATAGTATTTTATCAAATAACCTGTATTTTCTACTATAGTACAAAGCATCAGTTGCCTTGGTTGGGTCGTCCACGTTGGTTTGTAATTCTTGGAACACTCCGCTTGACTCATTTACTAGTTGTCTTACTTTAGGATCAAATAGCATTGTTTTATGTTTCAGATGTATGATGTTCCTTTCAGTTTTATCATCACCGGATGAGTTTGGATTGTTGGATGGTCCAGAAATTTTGGTTGGAAATATACAAATATTACTCATTCCAAACCATGAACCAAACATCCTAACTTCATCATCAATAAATGATGGATCGGGAATGGACTGTAAAAAGACAAACATTTAAATTATTTTAAATAAAAATTAGGAACCTATATAGTAAACAATTCTAGTTAAAAACAAACAATTTTATTAATGTTCTACCAGTTGAGACATACTACGAAAAATAACAAATATCCCTAGGATAATACACGAGTATTCAGCACCCACGTCTTGTATAAGTTCTACTTACCAAAGTATCATAAACTATAGTTTTACTCATTTTTAGAGTTTTCGCGTGTGCACGGGAAAGAATAATAATTTAAAAACATAAAATTCGTTATCATCTAATTCTTCGGCGGTACTGCACAACTGCAGCCTGCGCACGGCGTCTGCGGTAGTCCGGCTGTCAGCTGTCTGTAATGTGGGCTGAACAGTAAAGTTGTCATCATGGATTAAACAATAAATGATTCCACTGGCCATTGCATATTCCATGGATATTTTCCCGCCAACAGTTTTTTATTCAAACCACGGACTGTCCGTTGAAGGTAATATCTTGGTCCGTAATTCGAACAATCCTAAATGTCTTTATCCTGTAGAGACTGTATTTTATTTAATTGAGAAAAAAGTTCGATTTCTTTTAAAAGAACGGATTTTAGCTCCCAAGTTTTTTTTTTCAAAATGTGTTTCTGCTTGCCTAATTTGATGGTACTTTTAAAAAAAATCAGTCAAACTTATTTTTGAAGTTATAGTCAAAAAACTTCAAAATGCTAAATTTTTTTAAAAATCGTGATTTTTAATTCAAAATACAAAAAATTAAAAAAATTAAAGTTTTTAGATTTTTTTTTTTTTAAATGTTCGTATTTATATGCTCAACATTTTGGTGGAGTTAGAATTTGTCAATCGTACTTACTTTATATGTTATTTTTAATAAACCACATAAAACTGAATTATAAAGTTATTTCAAACATTTGCATATTTGAGAAACTCAAAATTGATTTTTTTGACTTTTTTTTTCTTTCGATGAGTAAAAACATAAATTAGTTTTGGGTGAAATCAGAACTAACTTATATTTTTTGGTTTGGAAGAAATTGGTTAACACGTTGAGGTCCGCTAGTGTTTTTGGCGCAGAGCCCGCGTTACAGTGCCAAAATTAAGTACGGTCGACAAAAGCGACCCGAGCTACGTTACCGATGCCGAATACCCGTTTACATTGGCATTGAATGTGTTAAAAATAATAAGCAATAAAAAATCAAAATATACAGATTTAGATAATATATATTGTATTATATCAGTATCGTCGTCATCAGAAACGTCGATCCCACGGAATGCATCGTTGTTGTATTTATGTGGATAAATTATCGGCTAAACAAAAAAATTCAATAACAGGGTCTAGATTTTAATAGACGGTGAAAATACAGTCCACGGCGGTATGTTGAGCAATCCCTAACTCCTCGGAAAGGAATGATAGAGATACACTTTTTGACCATAAATACGTAAAACTAACAATCTTGTACAATGATAAGTGGGACTTGTGGTTAGGTTAATCTTACCTTTAAATTTTATAAGAGCCAATTAAGTCAATTCACTCTAATTTTTATACCAACGGAACTAAACGTGATCTGCTGTGCGTAAAATTTGCCATGTTACCCACTTGTAAGACAGAGACTACACCTGCGGGACAATGCAGGTGTCAGTGTGTCACGTCCTCTTAAAAGTCTTAAGCATAGACCTAAAAACTTAGTTTATACTTTAAAGATATATGGTCTTAAGCTAACAACGCAAAATAATTGGAACTGCTTAACCTATGTTCTTATATATTGTGCGTATTAATAGGTACAAATTAATTTAAAGAGAAAATAGACTATCGAATAAACACAAAACTAAATTACACACCATACACAGTACCATGCTAACTTTCATTGGTACCCCTAAAAAACATACATATTTCAACATTAGCCGTCCTTTAAAATGTTACAAGTTTGGCCACCCTAAGGCACTTGCCCCATTTGTCACCCCTTAGCACGGCTCTGGCCATACGTAAGCACCACAATGCACAAACTGCACAATAATATAGTACTACAAGCTGATCCCGTGCACTTTGTTTCCCGTTAAATGTACCAACACTATATGACTCAAACTTTGTTCAATTCGTTATTTAATACTCGGTGTATGATGTTCAAAATTTATCTTAACTTTTCTGTTGCCTGGAATAAAAATTCTGATTCGCAGCAGTATATTATCAGGTAGGCAATCTACCTTCGGTAGATCGCGGACCCCGTGCTGTTTGTAAGTAACTTTATAATTTAACTGTAAAGTATCAAAGTTACACCAAGTATGTCACTGAACTCCTCCTAAACGGCTGGACTAATTGTGAATGCCGCGTCTGTCGACCAATATTTCCTCCTCGTCCACGAAGACGTGGCATTGTTTTATGTACGTAACTTATATGAGAGTATAATACGCTCAATACTTACGTACCTAATTGCGATACATATAATATCAAAAAAATTAAAAGCATTGAATGAATACACTGATTTAACGCAATTAATAATTATTATTATGATAGCTTTAAAACCTATGTAAACCATTTACAAACAAAAATTTCCACCGTAAATCTCTAAATCCCCATTTGAGCACATCCCCTGGTTGGACCTAGGGGGATGTTTTGTGAATCTAACCGGGGTCACCCAAACGCATACAAAAAAATTCATTCAAATCGGTCCAACCATTTAGGAGTAGTTCAATCACAACACACATACAGTAGAATTATATATATAAAGATGTCTGTTATACACATTTAAAGTTGCAGACCTTAAATTAATGATGACATTAATTTATTAAATAAATAGTATAATAGTATAATAAACATCATAGTAGATTTTTCTACAAATAACTTATAGACGTGTGTGAAGTTAGTGTAAATATTTGTAACTCGTTAAGCTTAATTTGTAACCATTTGTAACCGACTTTTTGAAATTTGTAACTTCGTAGTTCAAAAGTTACAACAGGTTTCTCAATGAGGGGCTAGCCCCCCCAACCAACTAAATCAATTCCAAAATATTTGTAACTCGTTAAGCTTTATTTGTAACCATTTGTAACCGAATTTTTAAAATTTGTAACCTCGTTGTACCAGAGTTATGACCATTTCAAAATGGGGGACTAGCCCCCCCAACCAACTGAATCAATTCCAAAATATTTGTTACTCGTTAAGCTTTATTTGTAACCATTTGTAACCGAATTTTTAAAATTTGTAACCTCGTTGTACCAGAGTTATGGCCATTTCCACATGAAGGGGTAGCCCTCCTAACAAACTGAAATATAGCAAACCATATCATACACTTATTTGTTGGATATTGTTCGAATACTATTCAATTTTGTTGGACATTATTTTAGTCGGAATAGCTTTTGAAAGTTCTGCACTGTTATCTTAATTAACAGTACAAACATTCAAGAGCAAAATTGGGGAGTGCTCCAAAATAGTAACTAACTCATTATGATTCATGATATTATATTATATTTGTATATTCCTTACATGTTTTAATATAAAATGAAAGAATTAATACAATTGGTATTGTTTGAATATATTATTATATAGAATTTTAATGCCATATACAAAAATGATAAGAATTCAACGGAATTGAATTCACTAATTTGTAAATAATTATTTTGGATTCTGTCGATCTTCTATTGATGAACACCACCTTCACCCCCCCCCCAAACCAACCCACGAGGACAGCCCCCGACTTTGCCCGATCGGACTCGGGACCAATGTCAATATTTGTAACTCATTTGTAACACAATTGTAACTAACTTTCATAATTTGTAACCAACTTCTTTTGTCCTCTGTCGATGTTCTAAAACCATGCCATGTGTAAAAAAAAATGTCAGATTGGCCTCTTTAAATGGATGACTGCTGTAAAGCAATTTGGCGAAAGGTAGTGGCATTGCTGTCGTTAAAGGATATGTTTTTATCTGGAATTGTTCCTTCAATAATATGGTTGAGGAAAAGAGAATTAATGGCAGGTTTAACTTTAGCCACAAGCTGATTTCTAGAGATTAGGTATGTTAACATTTTCAGGATAATATTATAATGCATATAAAATATTTTATTATTTTAATGTTTATTAGGGGTTTGAACACACCGATTTTAACTGTCTCTTATTTAGATCAAAAGCCCCCTCAACAGCGTTATCACACGGATCATTTGTGAAGCCGTGATTTATTGAACAAGATTTTTTTAAAATGCTTTACCAGTTAGGTTGATTGGCACGAATTGTGAAAGATGGTCATGTTTAATGAATTGTTGCTGAAAGATTTGTTAATAGAAATGGGATGTCCTATAATATGTACATATATTGATCATAGTAGGATTAATTTAATATTTAATTAACAAATCGTCAAATCCGTTCCCATTCATGGAACTTACTTAACAAACAAGAAAAAGAAAACTTCTTTAAATGAAGACTAAGCAACGCCAAATATCGGCAGTTGCACTCTGAATCATGTTTGTGAATAAAATATGTGTGAATGACTTATTATCATAATAAAAAAAAACTTATTTTTATAGTAAAAAATATAATGTATTTAAAATCTAAATAAATTATACAATCATACTTTTCATTTTATCGTATTTATAGTTAGTTTACTTGTTTTGTAAAATTTAGAAAATATGACTAATGTGTTGTAATTTATTGTTATATTGCCAGCAGTTATTTGTTTAAACTAAATAGAAAAGTTAAATACTAAACTAAAAAGAAGGATTATTCATAGGGCACCAGGTTATCAATGTTCAAGACTACACAAAAATTCAACTAGATCCACATTACTAAAAAAAAAATTGAAAGAGGGGGTTGACACACGCAGGCAAATGCATTTAAGAAAACAAAATAAAAATTTAGAAAAATTAAATAGTAGGAACACACGTTAAAGAGTTCAAACTAAGATGTCCATAATCTTAAACGGAAAAAACTATTCATAATATTTAGTTCCTTACAGAAGGATTATTCCTATGAGTCAAGGTTATCAATGTTTAATAATTCGGCTAAAGACAAAATCATAAAAAAAATTAGAAGGGAGTGTTGGCGCCCGCAGGCAAATGCATTTTAGAAAACAAAATAAAAATTTAGAAAAAATTAAATAGTAGGAACACACGTTAAAGAGTTCAAACTAAGATATCCATAATCTTAAATGTAAAAACCATTCAAAATAATTATAGGTAGTTCATTTAAGAAGGATTATTCATAGAGTATTAGATTATCAATGTTCAAGTCTACACAGAAATTAAACTAGAGTCACATAACTAAAAAAAAAAATTGAAAGGGGGTGTTGGCGCCCGCAGGCAAATGCATTTAAGAAAACAAAAAAAAAATTTAGAAAAAATTAAATAGTAGGTACACACTACTAAAAAAAAAAAATTGAAAGGGGGGTGTGGGCGCCCGCAGGCAAATGCATTTAAGAAAAAAAAAAATTTAGAAAAAATTAAATAGTAGGTACACACTACTAAAAAAAAAAAATTGAAAGGGGGTGTTGGCGCCCGCAGGCAAATGCATTTTAGAAACCAAAAAAAAAAATATGGAGAAAATTAAATAGTAGGAACACACATTAAAGAGTTCAAACTAAGATGTCCATAATCTTAAATGTAAAAACCATTCAAAATAATTATAGGTAGTTCATTTAAAAAGGATTATTCATAGAGTATTAGATTATCAATGTTCAAGTACACAGAAATTAAACTAGAGTCACATAACTAAAAAAAAAAATTGAAAGGGGGTGTTGGCGCCCGCAGGCAAATGCATTTAAGAAAACAAAAAAAAAAAAAAAATTAGAGAAAAATATAAATAGTAGGTACACACTACTAAAAAAAAAAAATTGAAAGGGGGTGTGGGCGCCCGCAGGCAAATGCATTTAAGAAACAAAAAAAAAATTTAGAAAAATTAAATAGTAGGAACACACATTAAAGAGTTCAAACTAAGATGATTATAATCTTTAATGAAAAAACTATAAAAATAATTATAGTAGTTCATTTAAGAAGGATTATTCATAGGGTACCAGATTATCAATGTTCAAGTCTCCACAAAATTTCAACTAAGGTCACACTCTTAAAAAAAAAAAATTGAAAGGAGGGTGTGGGAACCCGCAGGCAAATGCATTTAAGAAAACAAAAAAAAAATTAGAAAATATTAAATAGTAGGTACACAGATTAAAGAGTTCAAAGTAAGATTTCCATAATCTTAAACGGAAAAAACTTCATATATATTTAGTTATTAAAGAAGGATTATTACGAGTCAAGGTTATCAATGGTTAATAATTCGGCTAGATACAAAATCAATAAAAAAAATTAGAAGGAAGGTGTTGGCGCCCGTAGGCAGATGCATTTTAGAAAACAAAAAAAAATTTAGAAAATATTAAATAGTAGGTACACACTAATAGAAAAAAAAAATTGAAAGAGGGTGTGGGCGCCGCAGCAAATAGTATTTAAGAAACAAAAAAAAAAAAAATTTAGAAAAAATTAAATAGTAGGTACACACTACTAAAAAAAAAAAATTGAAAGAGGGTGTTGGCGCCCGCAGGCAAATGTATTTTAGAAACCAAAAAAAAAATATGGAGAAAATTAAATAGTAGGTACACTTGTTAAAGAGTTCAAACTAAGATTTCCATAATCTTAAACGGAAAAAACTTTTCATAATATTTAGTTCATTAAAGAAGGATTATTCCTATGAGTCAAGGTTATCAATGTTTAATAATTCGGCTAAAGACAAAATCATAAAAAAAATTAGAAGGGAGGTGTTGGTGCCCGCAGGCAAATGCATTTTAGAAAACAAAATAAAAATTTAGAAAAATTAAATAGTAGGAACACACGTTAAAGCGTTCAAACTAAGATGTCCATAATCTTAAATATTATTTAAGAGTATTAGATTATGAATGTTCAAGTCTACACGGAAATTAAACTAGAGTTACATAACTAAAAAAAAAAATTGAAAGGGGGTGTTGGCGCCCGCAGGCAAATGCATTTTAGAAACCAAAAAAAAAATATGGAGAAAAATATACATAAGGAATACACATGACAAAGTACAAAAAAAATGCTCAATAATTTAAACAAGAAAAACTATTCAAAACATTTAGTTTATTAAAGAAGGATTATTCATAGGGTACTAGAATATCAATGTTCAAATCTACACAAAAATTTAACTAGAGCCACATTACTAAAAAAAAAATTGAAAGGGGGTGTGAGCGCCCGCAGGCAGATGCATTTAAGAAAACAAAAAAAAAATTTAGAAAAAATTAAATAGTAGGTACACACTACTAAAAAAAAAAAATTGAAAGGGGGTGTTGGCGCCCGCAGGCAAATGCATTTTAGAAACCAAAAAAAAAATATGGAGAAGATTATACTTAAGGAATACACATGACAAAGTACAAAAAAAAATGCTCAATAATTTTAAACAGAAAAACTATTCAAAACATTTAGTTTATTAAAGAAGGATTATTCATAGGGTACCAGAATATCAATGTTCAAGTCTACACAAAAATTTAACTAGAGCCACATTACTAAAAAAAAAAATTGAAAGGGGGGTGTGGGCGCCCGCAGGCAGATGCATTTAAGAAACAAAAAAAAATTTAGAAAAAATAAATAGTAGGTACACACTACTAAAAAAAAAAAAAATTGAAAGGGGGGTGCGGGCGCCCGCAGGCAAATGCATTTAAGAAAACAAAAAAAAAATTTAGAAAAATTAAATAGTAGGAACACACATTAAAGAGTTCAAACTAAGATGATTATAATCTTTAATGAAAAAACTATTAAAAATAATATAGGTAGTTCATTAATAAGGATTATCGTAGGGTACCAGATTATCAATGTTCAAGTCTCCACAAAAATTTAACTAGAGCCACATTACTAAAAAAAAAATTGAAAGGGGGTGTGGGCGCCCGCAGGCAAATGCATTTAAGAAAAAAAAAAAATTTAGAAAAAATTAAATAGTAGGTACACATGTTAAAGAGTTCAAACTAAGATGTCCATTATCTTAAACGGAAAAAACTATTCATAATATTTAGTTCCTTACAGAAGGATTATTCCTATGAGTCAAGGTTATCAATGTTTAATAATTCGGCTAAAGACAAAATCATAAAAAAAATTAGAAGGGAGGTGTTGGCGCCCGCAGGCAAATGCATTTTAGAAAACAAAATAAAAATTTAGAAAAATTAAATAGTAGGAACACACGTTAAAGAGTTCAAACTAAGATATCCATAATCTTAAATGTAAAAACCATTCAAAATAATTATAGGTAGTTCATTTAAGAAGGATTATTCATAGGGTACCAGAATATCAATGTTCAAATCTACACAAAAATTTAACTAGAGCCACATTACTAAAAAAAAAATTGAAAGGGGGTGTGGGCGCCCGCAGGCAGATGCATTTAAGAAAAAAACAAAAAAAAATTTAGAAAAATTAAATAGTAGGAACACACATTAAAGAGTTCAAACTAAGATGATTATAATCTTTAATGAAAAAACTATTAAAAATAATTATAGGTAGTTCATTAATAAGGATTATTCATAGGGTACCAGATTATCAATGTTCAGTCTCCACAAAAATTTAACTAGAGCCACATTACTAAAAAAAAAATTGAAAGGGGGTGTGGGCGCCCGCAGGCAAATGCATTTAAGAAAACAAAAAAAAAATTTAGAAAAAATTAAATAGTAGGTACACACATTAAAGAGTTCAAAGTAAGATTTCCATAATCTTAACGGAAAAAACTTTTCATAATATTAGTTCATTAAAGAAGGATTATTCGTATGAGTCAAGGTTATCAATGTTTAATAATTCGGCTAGATACAAAATCATAAAAAAGAATTAGAAGGGAGTCGTTGGTGCCGCAGGCAAATGCATTTTAGAAAACAAAAAATATTTAGAAACAATTTTACTTAGGAATACACATTACAAGTACTAAAACTTGCCCAGAATTTTAAACAGAAAAACTATTCAAAATGACAAATCTCACTAAAGAACGATAATACAGAGGGGGTATCAGTAATATCAGTGTATATAAATAATTCTCAATATAAATAACAATCTACAAAAATACATCAACAGTTAAAAAAATACGAATAAAATTGAAATGTTCAAAAATGCAGCTAGAGTTAAAATCTTTAAAAAAAATTGATGGTAGGTGTAAGCGCCCGCAGACAAATGTATTTTAGAAAACAAAAAAAAATTATAGAAAAATTAAATAGTAAAAACAACAAATTAAATAGTTCAAACTAAAATATCCAAAATCTTAAACAGTTTTTAAATATTTTAAATTAGATATATATAAAAAATTCAAAAAAGTCAAATATATAAAAATTAAATTGAATGGCGAACGTGAGACAGCCTCTTTTATGTACACAGGTACTCAGTGTACTCCTAGGAATAAACGTAGGTTAATATATTAATGTAATATAATATACAAATCAATCTATTAGAATTCAAAGAATTGAAAAAAAATTGTGTGTGAGAACCTGGGTGAAATAACACTAAACAAAAGAATAATACGCTGGAAGCTAAATACAAACAGTACCTAATAACAACATTCCAAAAATTAGGTATTGTTTACATTGTAATAATACGAACAGTTATTATGATCAGAGGTGTATCACTTAATATATGTATTAGAAAATGTAATTTATTAAGGATGTAAAAAAATGTGGGACGGAAATCTTGAGAATTCTTGACAATAGGATACCAAAACACAAAAACCATATTTTAAATTAAAACTATTGATTTCATACCATTTTCTATTTTACAAAAACTCATGAGTATTGAAAACATTATAAAATCCTAATAAAATAATATTTTTAGATTTTATATTGTCGTGGTAAAACATCATTATTTAATGTTGGCTGTATTTAAGTTTTTAATAACTATACTGGTACAACTCTAGCTGACAGTCTTTAAGACGTGTTAAAAAACTATGATAATTAGTTAACGTCTAATTTCCTGTCCTATCCTTACCTAACCGAACCAAATTAATAATATTTAAATAATTTTCTTTCATTGTTATGTTTACAATATCGAATACCTTGATAGTTAGTAGGAAAAGATCTTCGCCAAGACTCACGACCTGTCTCGCTAGTCGTCCATCGCACCATAGCTTCAACCAACCATAGGTTTACCTAACTAACCTCCTTATGACTTTTAGGACACTTGAATAAAAAGATCCTGAGTTGCAGGGTTGATGATCTTAAGTGTTTGATTATCAAGTTGAACACTCTTGATTGTTGACACCCTAATCCATGCTATGCATGGAGCCCATCGATAATAAAGATATGGATAGGCCACGCCTGTGTAAAACATTTGAGGCCGCGTTCCGGAGGGAAAGCAATTAAGGCTACTTTATATTGATACTCGATATTGGTATATACTTTATTTGGCCTCAATTGTTCCCCTCCAAGACCGCTGATATATGTCCTATCCATATCTTTTTATCTATGATGGAGCCATACCCAGCAAAAATCGATCAACGAGTCTCTATTAATGACTTATCAGCATCTATCCTCCACCACACACACTTGGAGAAAACACATGCCACATGAAAGGTTTTTTAAAACAACATTTTTGCTTCATATTTTTTTTAAAAATACCAGGATAATGTCGAGCATGGGAGCAACTTTATAACGTATTCATTAATTTTATTTTGGACTTATTGAAACATGCTATGGAGGACGGTCCTTTTGGCCGTCCAGTGTCCGCAAATATATCAATTCATAATATGAAATCGCAGCCATGTCCCCCATACTCTGATATAAAAGCCATCCACTTCATATTCTCTATGCAAAAAGTAAATTTAAGACAAATTTGTAAATCAATGCACAGTCTCTCTATTGCATAATATTGTGATTTCATTAATTTTCAGTATTTGTATAATTAGATTGGGGAAAACATAAGACAATATCATTTACACAAGACTAGGACTAACACAATCATACTTTGATAAAAGTATATGATATAAGTACCTTCTATATTGAATTAATCGTTTTTTTCCCCGTACTTTAAACTACGGCCCCTCGACTACTGAGGCAACCTTGAGGCATTTCTTTAGGAAATTAATAAATCCTCAAACATAACTCTTAATTCAAGAGTTTGTATCTAATACAATCATAATATATATGAGTATAGTACATTTCGTAATATTTTCATAATATTGACAGTTAGTGAAATATTAAGTTTGTATTTCTAATATAATATATGTTATGATATTATGGACGACACTTGCACCACGGCCCCTCGATATAGTAATGTGGCGACCGGCACGTCTCTTTTAGATTAATGATTAAAACTTAGTCAAGTCTTCCAATTTACTAAAACATTTATATTTGCAGAATAATTTGGGATAATTGAGAAAAATTTGAAATTGAAGAGAGACTGTGTGAAATACACAAAATATGTGGTGTGAAAGGTACATTTGAACGCGTGTTATAATGTATTATATTGAACTTTAGTTAATTTTTTATAATGTACTATAATAAACATTTGAACATTTATTACAATATAGTATAATTATACATAGATTTTAAGTATGATTTTTTTTAGTTTTTTTTTGATTGTACCTACCTATACAATACAAGATACTTATTTTATATTTTGAAGCAATATATGTTTTGGATTATTTAGATCTATATAAACTGAATTCCAGACCCGTAGTTTAGTATTTAAAGTTTATGTGATCAGAGTCGTGGGACCAAATTTTTCAGACTCTACTAGAATGTTGTTGTCAGTGGCGCCGAGTACGTACTTTAGGTAGTTCAAATGAACCACCTAAATTGGGTGGGGGGGTGTTGTTGGCACTGGGGTGTATAATAATATAATATCAAGTTATAATTAACAGGCGTAATTGTAATTTGATAAACTGTGAACATATTTTCAAAAAAAAAGAAAATTGATGAACTTTAGAGTAGTGTTTTTATTAAATTGTTTAATTTTGTCTATAAATTAATATTTTTATAGTCTGAGGTTAATAAATATTATAGAATCTATGTAGGTACTTATTTTCTTTGTAAATACTTGATTTATTGAATACCTATTCATAGATATAATTATATAAATTAGTAATTAAGTAGGTAATAACATTAAATATTAATAATAGTTGTATTATATAAATAAATATCATAGCCCATATTATGTAAGTAATTAGGTTAGGTATATATTATAATATATTTTATGCACACTATTTATTACAAACACAATTATTTTTAAATAGTTAAAAATTAACGAAAAATTAAAAACTATTTTACATTTTTATAATAATAATTTATATAATAATTTTTAGTTTGTTAATTAAGTTTGATGGAATTTTATTTTTTAAATTAATATGTTCTACACTTATATGTATACACTTAACTTCTTTTATTTTTTAAACTTTGTCTCATCGGTTTAAAGGATTTTATATTTTAAAACTGATGAATTATTGAATTAAATTTAATTACATTGTGAATATATCTAACTTTCATTCGCCACAGTGAGAATACTACTTGCTGCTGCTTTATTAGGTTTTATCAGTAACATTATGTATGTTATAGTACATTGTTGTATATATTATATTAAAATAATTTCATTGATACTTATATAGTTATATGTTATATTTTGTAAAATGTATCAACTATTGGTTATTGGTCCATCGGGTGGGTGTGTGGTAGGTACTAAATAAGATGATATTTTGAACCACCATTTTGAAGGACCCAGGCGCCACTGGTTGTAGTTAAATTAAACTATATAGGTATGTGAATAACAGTACCTAACCTTCTATGATAATTTTTTATGAATATATATTATCAGTAATAGGTCAAATTTAGCACTTTTACGGTACTTAATACATTTTCCTAATATTTTAACAGAAATTATGGAGCTAAAAATAAGAAATACCTATGCTATGTTACGGTCCATAGTTCATAGTTTGTTTCATTTATAATAATAATGCTTTTTTATTATACTTTTTCATAAATTAATATTTATTACAGTTGGCTTTTATGATTGTTTGAACTATTAGTACGTATTTTTTTGGGAGATCCCTATTATTGCAACTCCGTTACCAATATGCGGTTTTTTGGGTTAGTTCGTTTAATAGCATGTTTTCATTATTTGATTCGTATTTACGCTTATTTTCTTAAAATGTTTTTATATTTTCGGTTCATCCGTTAGAAAAAATAAATAGGTACCTACCTACCAAGTGTGTGATAAAGAATTTTTTTTGTAAACCAATTTGAATTATTATTTATTATTATACTTTTTTTCATGCATTAAATTCCACAGCCCTGCTAATTACTTTTACTTCCAATCAAATACCTACCACAGTTAATGTGGTGTCAAATGTCAACTTCAAAACAATCAACGCTTGTTTCAACTTGATAACACTTAAGAGGATGTCAGCTTTTTTAGCGCCCCATTATTTCTCTCTCTGACCACACACAATCATTTTAGTGTTTCTTAATCGCACATTTGGTATGCTACGCGTGGGTCAAAGATGGAAAACAAAATAGGCGCTGACATCCCAACCAGCAAATGATCTTTTTATTCTATCCTATAAGTCGAGGTTGTAAAACTATACAAACCGGAACGGTATAGTTTCAGCCATGGAGTATGGAGCCATGGAGCCATTGGAGCCATGGAGGCCTTGCAATTCATGATCCTTCCCTACGTATTCGGCATTGTTAACATAACTATTCTACTTTACACATTTTCTTCCCCCGTCTCTCACAGCTATATAAAGGTTCAGCAACTCTAATCCACACCTCCAAATGATCGGTATTCTGTCTATCCATCTTTTCTTCAGCTAGTCTTCTCGCCCCTCATTCCCCCCTAAATTAACTTCTTTAGCCACTCTCACTCTTCTTATCATACAGTGACCGAAACACCTAAACCTATTTCTTTGTTTTCACTGCAATATGTACACTACCCGTAATTAATTAATTTCTTATTATATCCTCTTTTGTACCTTAACACCTAACTTATTATTTTCATATCTGCACTTACCTGCCCTAACCTTACATTTCTTTTCATCTTTCATACACCAAAAACATTCTGAAATCCTGTGACCCATTTCCTTATCTTCGCCGTATCACACATCCTAATTCCTATTCACTCAGTCTCTAGTTACCTACAAGTCATCGTACTTGATTATCGGTGAAAATATTTAAATATCATGGAGCGAATTCCCTACTCGAAAGAAATTATTTAAAAAATATCATACCTGACCAATTTTCTAATTTTTTTTAACACGACTTATTGATCGCGGCATAGTGTTATACCAGTATAATTACAATACAAAATATTGAAGTTTTCAGGCAATACATCACCTGATCAATTAACAATAATAAAAAGAAAACCTACCGAAAAATAAGAAAATACATACCCCGTGACCGAATCAAAATCTGCTACGAAACTGTAGTAAAACGTATATGCTTCTACGTTACCGAGTTAACAGATTTTCCGTGACAATAAATATTTAATTCAAGTCTTAAGAGTAAATTTAAACCAAAAAAATGAAAACAAAACTTACGCTAAACATCGACTCTTCCAGTAAAACCTAGCTGTACGGCAGCACCACGCTGTCGCCGAAGACAGCTATCTTCATCCGTCAACATCTCGCTAATTGAAACTTATCTAGTATAGAATACTAGTATCTTTATGCCTCTGATATATTCTGGTTTTCTATTTCAGGGGTAAAAAATACATTTTTTTTTTTTTGATTTTGAATATGAAAGCTGTGAGATGATCGATATGAATTTCGTGAGAAATCTAAAGGTACTAGAAAACGAGACGAGTGTGTTGAATGAAATAAATTAAAAAATTGATTAACACAAAAATCGGTTTAAAATTAATTTAATTCAAATAATGAGATGAACCTTATTAGATCATTTAAATTTTCCAGAACAAGCCCCCAGTGTTGTCGCATGGTCAATTTTAACCATATACTAGACCACAAGTTTATAGACATTCTATAAGCATTCTCCTGCCGGTGGCCCTAGACACTGTTGAAGAGATTAAATTTCTTTAGTAAATTAAATTACGGTACGAATTATAATAGTTACGTAGGAACTTGTCAAATACTCGACTATCAGAATTTAAATAAAGAATGTGATATACCTAGGTAACCTATCGATCGATTCTAAAACAGAAACTTAACCTAGGTATAAATAATATCAACAATATCAAATAGTGAAAATTTGAAGAAAATATCTATAGGTATATCCTGTTAAAACTCCCAAAATAAAACGTACGTTTGAGGTGTTCTCTTAAAACCCAAATGTTTAATGCCCGTACCCCGTACGCATAGAAAAGTATGTTTCATATTAACGAAACCTAAAACTATCGTGACGGAACGGAATACGAAGAAAGTACAAGCAAAAAATAATCGTCACCAAGTGGTAGGTATAATCTGTTATGTTCTTACAAATCATATTAAATAACATTAATCATTATGTATTTTCTTATTGTATTAGGTAGATATAAAAACCTACCTTCCTACTTATAAAAGCATTGCCTGATCATTGATTTCAATTTTAAAAATTATTCTACTATAACAATAAATTAACAGTTGTAGGAAAGTATTATAGTTAACGTATTTTTCATGATATCCTAATTTTTGTACACCTATAACAACTGGATTTTAAAAAAACTACTCTACGTCTACCGGGTATATAAGTTTGCGTGACAATAAATATTTACATTAGGTCTACCGCGTCAACAGAATAGAAGGACAAAATTACGTAATTATTTATTCTTCCGGCGAAACGCGTTCCCTCCGAGTGTATAATATTGTCTAGTGTCAGAGCTGTGCATCTCCGCCAAGAAAAATGCCGCGCGCGTCTTCATATCTCCGATCAAAAGTTCAGTCTGGAAGTATTGAGATTAACGACATTTATAAAAATAGGCACCGAGCTAATAACCAGAATGGAACGAAATAATATGTGAGTACGTATTGGAATCGCTGTTCGTCTCAGACGATTGTCATTTGCCATGGATTATTTATAATTATAACCTCACCGTCCCAATCATAGAAAATACATATATGTCCTAACCGATGGATGATGGATATTTTCACATTATCTTTAAAAAACATTTATTTGTTTCTAATAGACGTAAATGCAGTAAATTTTAATTCAAATTTATAACAGATAACGGTTTGTTACTCGGTAACCACTTATTTATTACTGGTTTATTAACAAAAATTCTAATTTATATAAAATAATAAATAAATAAAATAGTTTTATTAATCCCAATATTTAAAAATAATGTTTCGAATAAAACAATAAAAAAATTTAAGAAATACCTATTAATTAATATTAAATAACAAAATTACTTAATAAATGTTGTATTTATTACTATGCACTAAATCAATAGTGTCTAAAGTTATAAAAAAAATCACCGCTTTTTCAACTTATCAGTACTACTTTTTTGATGTTTTAAATATATATTTTATTTTATGTTTTTAATGTTTAAAATGCAGTCTGCACCTTGTGCCAGTGATTTTACAGTAATATAATAAAATTGATACTAGTGATGGGTTAGTTTTTAAAATTATTTACACGATTTCAATAAAAAAATATCTAGGAAGTAAAAAACATCCGCATTTCTATTAACTATAAATTCCCGGCATATATTAAACATGCAAAAGTTGCATATTAAACTTGGCGTGGTGAAACGAAGACGGTCCGCGTATTTTGTACATTGCACTTTTGGGATTAAACTTATAAATGCTTCTACGTAACCCAGGTACAGATTTCCGTGACAATAAATATTTAATTTAAGCCTAAAAATAAATATGAAAACAAATACGCGTAAACATCTACCGAACTCCGAACTGAAACTTGAAAGTATCGAAATTATTTATGAAAATAACCTGAATACCTGATCATAACGAAAATGTGCGAGTTGTGTAAATACTATAACTTAAATATTATAATGTATACGGGGTATACTTATTTGTTCACTGAAAATTAGAATTGTTTATCGTCGCCGACGAATGTCGACAATTGACGATTGCCATAGATATTATTTATTTCGATAAATCCATAGAACTTTATATTATACTCGGTATCCATACGGTCTATTGATAAACCGTATGTACTTTTACAGAAAGTAATTTGTGATCAGCAATGTACCTATTCTGGTCATCTATTTCAGTTATAATTCGTATGTCAAATTTAACTATGCAAAACTGGTCCGCAAGTTTATAGACATTTTATTATTCGAATGCATTATCCCACCAGTTCTTCTAGACACAGTGTTTGAGAAGTTATAATTTTTTGTAGGTACCTAATTAAATTACAATGTGAATTATTATAAGTTACAGTATGTAGGTACTTGTCCAAAACTCGACTATCGGGATTTAAATAAAATAATGTGATTTATAGGTAATACTATATGTATGGCTTATTGATCTATTATAAAATAGAAACTTAACCTAACAATAATATCACGTTTTAACCAGATCGATTTTAGATTTTGGTGTAACTTTAAGACTAATTACCGTAGATAGGTATATGAAATTTTCCTTGAATGTTTATAATAGCATTTTCTATACCCAAACATATATATATATTAAGTACCCTATATAGGTTTGCGCCTATTAATCATAATTATTCTACGAACAGGGACTGGAAAAACGACGACGACGTTTATATCTCGCGTATTTTATACATTTCTAGTTTAGAACTAAAATATGCGCCTACAACACTTGGATAGCACATTTTTCGTGACATTAAATATTTATTTTAAGTCTTAAAAGAAAATTTAAGCCCCAAAAGAATATAAAAACAAACTTACTTTAATTATCGACTCTTTCGCCGGAATCCGTTACGTGTGTGAACTGCGACGCCGATGAGGAAACGCTCCAGAATACAAAACTTTGAATACTGCGATTTATGAAAAATAAAATATACGAAACGCAGTAAGTTTTTTGTTCATATTTTCTTTGCTTATTGAAATTTTAGAATTTTGATCGACTATGTCTTCTGCAAACGACTTTGAGATTTGCCATAGATAAATAAATAAATGATAGATATTATATATACATCGGTACCTACGTCAATATGATGAATCCACGGATATAATATAATGCAACTTTTATATCAAAGAGTTCCGTGTTAAGGAACAATTTGTTCATTGAAATTTGATAGACAATAAACGAAAATAGTTTATAATTTTGAATTTGAATTATAATAATATGATATAGGTATTATTTAAATTATTATTTTAGTTTATAATATTTTAATTATTGATTAAGATGGTGAATAGATATAGAAGTACAAGCATATTTTATAAAAGCATATTGGGTTTATGAATTATTAAATAAAAATGTGATTACTGGATTTTAAAGTTCAATTAAAGCCATAAACGTATACAGTAAAATACTATAATACCAACTAGATTTCTAAAACTTCAAGCTATAATTTTAAATTCTGAGCGGATTGATAACTGTATTAATTTTACAATGATGTGTTCTAATTGTTTTAATATTTTAATTATTTTTTCTTGTGGTCTGTGGAACGATAAGTATGTATAAAGATTTATTTTCCATATAATATTATATTATAGGCACTCCGTATGTACTCATAATTTTTTTAGTTTAGTTTAATATAGGTATTTAGTAAATAATAATAGGTATACGAAATTGTGTTTCGAATAGCAATTTATTGTTGTATTAGTATTTAGTAGGTACCTACACCATAATAGGGAACTAAAATGTTGTAAATGATGTACAATGTATTTTGGTGTTTTAAGGGGCTATAAGATCAATTTATGAGAATCTTTGCATTAAATGTTAGGATTATTTTATAGAAGATACTTGCATATAGGTAAGTCGATCAGAAACTATATTTACACTGAATGTTAATAGTAAAATGCTATTAAAATATCATTATTTGTATTTATTTGTTAATAATAATTAAGACTTAAATATAGCAGTAATCTTGTTCCTTTCACAAAATATTTTTTAATTATTTTCAATTTAATTTACATTATTACGTTTGGAATTATCCCAAGCGATCTCTGAATAATCATTCAATGATTAATTTAATAGTTACATTAATTAGATTATAAATTAGAATAAACTACAGTTTCCAGCTTCTACTACACACATTATTTTATATTTATTTTTATGTTTTTAATTTTTTAAATGCAGTCTGCACCTTGTGTCGGTGATTTTACACGTAATATAATAAAATTGATACTAGTGATGAGTTAGGTTTTAAAATTATTTACACGATTTCATTAAAAAAATATCTATGAAGTATAAACATCCGCATTTCGAATTAACTATAAATTTATAATGTATGAGCTATACATATTACATATATTTTTAAAAAAATTATTTAAAAAACAAGAATAATTCCTATTTATGTTACACGCGTTGGTCTAGCAAATGACTGCTACGACAACTGTGCAATTTTTTTAAGCACAATCTGTTTTGAAACATCCAGAAAAGAGTTTGTTTTAAGGACTGTCTATCTTGATTACAACTAACTTAATTTAAAGTGTATTGTTATTAAAATATAATAAAAAATAAAATTATAGTAAATTGCAAAAACATTAATACCTATATCTAACCATCTTGGTATGAACTACACTAAAAATGGTGTAAGTATGTAATAAAAACATTGATGTGAACCTATAATATGTATAAAAATATATAAAGATTAAATAAATAATAACATTATATTGTTTTAAATACTTCGCGCCAAACCTAAGTGATACCCGGCGAATAGTATAATATGCAAAAAGGTACGTATTAAAATTGTCACGATGAAACGAAGGACGGCCTTTGGACTGTTAGGTCTCGCGTATTTTATACATCGCGCTTTTGGGCTTAAACTTATAAATGCTTTTACGTCACCCAGTTAACAGATTGTCCGTGGCAATAAGTATTTAATTAAGACGAAAAAGTAAATGTAAAAAAGAATTAATATAAAAACAAACCTGCGCGTAAACATTGACTCTTCTGATGAAACCTAGCTAGAGTGCCGCCATCGCCGAAGAAACAGCTATCTCCATCCATCTTCATCTCGATCCGATGAGCTTAAACTTGAAGTATCGAAATATTTTATGAAAAAAACCGGAGCATAACGACATTTGTGAGTTTTGTTTAAAACTTACATTATAATATAATATACGGTTTAACGAACTGTCCGCCTATATTGATGGCTTATTATTTTTTTTGTACACTGAAATCAAATACAAATAGTATTTGCTGAATTATTAGAATTGTTAATCTTCGCCAACGAATTTCGACAATTGACGATTGCCATAGATATTTTAAAAGATATTATTTACTATGATAAATCCATAGAATTTATATATTATACTCAGTGCCTATACGGTATATTGATAAATCGTATGTTCTTTTACAGAAACCGTAGTGATTAGCAATGTACCTATTCTGGTTTTCTATTTCAGTTATAGTTCGCATGCCAAGTTTAACTATACAAACTGGTCCGCAAGTTAAAACAATTACAGAACAAACATTAGTATATCTTATAAGTATTTTACAAGTAATGCACTATTTTGGTTTAAATGCTAATAAGGCTATAAACCGTATATTGTTATATATTAATATGATTTTAGGCTATACCATAATTCCTTTATTAGGTACCTATTATAGTACCTGTGTACTACTATATTGCATAGGTCATGTTTGTATGTTACGATAGGTATTATTCAGTTATTCAACAAACACTTATGTATCACTTTTTTTCAATAATCTATCATTTATATCCAATTACTTCTAAGTGAATCTTCCACCTACTAACTATTATTGATTACAACCTGCTAATAGATTATTCCTTTTCAGATCCAAAGATATGATTTAAACATGTACCTATATTGTTTATATTTTTTTTTTTTACAATAATTGCTTCCTTTACATTTTATTGGCCTGTTTAAATTTTAATCACCATCAATTAATTTAATTTTGTATTTTAGAATCACTGTCTGGTTGGAAAAATACAACACAAGACAACAAGGTATTTAAAAATATAATTTCAAATATTTTGAAACATGTCGCCAACATCAACATCACAAAAACTTACAGAAGCAATCACTAGAATGATTAGAGATTTTTTTTAATTTAAAATTCATAAGCTGGATAAGCATATACAGGAATAAAAAAGAAATTTTATAAATATTTTAAAAATTATATTTTTTCAATTAATAAAAAAATGGTAAATGTTTATTACAGTTCTTCTTAGTATATCTCACTATTGAATTAGTTACTGTTATAATATATGTATTAAATTTGTGTTACATGAAAGAGAATATTGAAATTAGAAAAACGGTTCTCAACAAAGGAGGTGGATGGCAGTGTGATAAAAAAAAAACATTCTTAATTTGACGGAGGTGGGGTGTTTCTATTTCTAAATGAATAAATGTATTTTTTTTCAAAATTTAATATACCTAGTACCTACATATATTATAAACATTGTTTATTCAAATAGAATAAATACACCGAACCCCACAAACACCGAAAATGTCACTTTAATGTCATTATTATCGGTTTTTCATAAACTGTCTCCATTTCTTTAAAAAACCTTAAATACAGTAGGTACTAGGTAAGTCTATAAATTTATAGTATACATTTTAGACATTAAAAGCTTTTTTTTTATTTGGTCTTTTACTTATTTCTGGTTTGGTATAGGTAGAATGTGGACAATAATTTTTACATGATAGATTCCTATATGCAATTTGGTAATAGATATTATTATAGATTTATTCATTAGTTGTTACTAAATGTGTATAATAAATATGCTGGTACATTATTTTTTTTTTTTTTGTTAAAGGTTTCGACGACTGTGGTCATTAGCCTGTAAGGTTGCAGGTACAAGTGTATGTGTGGCAAGATTTTTGCACACTACGAACCCTGGTGGTCACCCATCCGGGAACTAGTAACAGCGCCGTTACTTACTCTCAGTCACGTCGCGTCACACATTAGATTATTTTATAGGTGGCTAAATTGGAATAAACAGGAGAGTTTAATGCTTTTAAAATGTTATTTTTTCGGCCGACAGTATTTTTGAGTTAAACGTCACCAAAAATGTACTTATAAACCATGGGTACCTACGGTGCATTGAACACAACTCACTTCAACGACTCCTGGTGATGTTTGATGGCGATCTTCAATTTCTGTTCGTCCTCGTTCGTCACCGCTTCTTGGACCTGTCGGTCGAGTACATAGGCGGAGATTTGATCAAATTTGAGGGGGGGCTTAAATGTTGCTTTGCAAAGTAAGCAGTGGGGGCTTTGCCCCCCACACCCCCACTCTAATATCTATCATGCTTTCACTCTTCAGTACGCATCAACTACTAAATTACTAAATTACAAAACTACTAAATATGAATTACTAACTATATAATATTATGCACTTTAAAAATTATTAATTTATAATATAATAAATATTTTATTTTTAATACAATAAATCTATTTTTATTAGCATATATCAATAACTTTCTCAATATTGATATTGATATCTTTTTCAATGTACAATATTGAAGAGTTATTAAATTTTTCTTGCAGCATACTCGTGCGTAGCCATGTCTTGACTTTGCGCATTGCGGAAAAGCTTCGCTCACATGTAGCCGAGCTGATTGGTATAGTTATGGCTACCTGTAGAAGCTTGTATAAGTTAGGAAACACACTTTTAGAAATATTTTGTTTTATTGTATTATAATTTATTTCATTTCCTGATTGCAAGATGCTGTTTTTTGCTACGGTCATCTCTGACTGAATATTGAATTTCGATAAATCCAATAATCCCTGAAAACAGATAAAATGTACTAATGACTTTTATCATAAAACTAAAAACTGAAGATTTACTTGATAATGATCAATAAAAAATTGACTTTCTTCAAATTTTAGTTGAAAAAAGTTATCAACAGATATGCCCATTTGTAAACTATCATTCGAAAATCTTTCTTTTAGCTTTGTAACTAGTGTGTCAAGAATCACATAGTAAGCATTTATTCTGTAGAAATCTTCAGTTGTCTGTACATTACTTTGTGTAGGTTCTGTGTACTGTGCACTAGTGCTAGCAGTGACAATGAAATTTTTAAGATCATTTGGTTCTTTCCTATTTCTTTTATTTCCTAAATTTTAAAATATAACTAATACAATAATAATTTTTATAAATAACATAGTTAAGTAATCAATTAATTAAAGTATACCTTGGAATGTGTTTTCAATAGATATATTATTGACTATTGCAAATTTATTTATATCCGACCAAATTTCAGCAAAACAGTCACTGGTCTTATAATCCTCTAAGGATTTGATTATAGATTTAATAATAATTGCTGAATTTCCAAGAGTTGAAGATTTTTCTTGCAATTTGCATGTTAAAATATTAATTATTGTTAAAAATGTATGTAAAAGAAACAAATATACAACAAATTGTCCTTTCCTCATATTGGTTAAAATTCCTGCAAAATAATAATGAAGAGGTACAGATTAACTTCAAATTAACAAAATGTATCAATAATCTATATATTAAAACATTAAATACAATAATCAAAATATTTACCTATTGCTTCATTTACATCTTTATCAGATTCATTTTCAATCTCATTTATTAATGTATCTACTATTGCTTTAAAACTGGACATTACAGCTTCACAATTTCTATAACGGCAATTCCACCTGGTGTTGCTTAACCTTGTAATTGATTTTTTTAACACCCAACTTATTTTGAATATCGATTAATTTTTTATTATTAGTCGGATATGAAAAGTGAATATGAAGGGCCTCTAATGTGTTAAAAACGTTTCTTTCCTGTAATTAACATTTGAAATATTATTAAATTGGTTTTATATTTTTAAAACAGAACAAATAAAAAAAAAATAAAAAAATAAAATAAGCAATTTAAAATAATTAATTCATACCTTTACTATTTTACACATACCTAGAACTACTAAATTAACTTTGTGTGCCATGCAGTGTGTAAAAATTGCATACGGATGTTTTTCTTTAATCTTTGCTTGGACACCATTAAATCGCCCAGACATAACGCTGGCCCCATCGTACGACTGGGCTACAATTGCCAATTGAGGGTTTAAATTACATTGCTTGAGGTAATCTAACATAGTTTTACTTAAAGTCTCTGCATCTTGTTTATATGAACAATCAATGAAACCAATAAATCTTTCTTTGATTTCTAACCCTTTGCAGTATCTCAAACATAAAGCCATTTGCTCATCTTTAAAACACCTGAAAAATTCAAATTAAATTTTAATTGATCAAATTTCCAATTAACATTTTTAATTTATTACCTAGCTTCATCGCACATTATTCCAAATATGCCCACATCTTCAACTTCTTGTATTATGGTATCATTTGATAAACCTGCACAAATATTAATAAGCTCATCTTGAACTCCATGGCTAGTATAATTTGTTTTCTCTTTATATTTCTGGGCAAATTCAGGATATAATTTAGATATCATATTACAGGCTTCTTTAAAATTTCCTAAATATAATTATAAATTTAATTTAATTATTAATAAAAAAAATTACTTTCCACTTCATACCTTGATTCATGGAGCTGGGAGCTTCATTGTGGCCTCTAAATGCTAGGCCTTGTCTGCACAAAAACAGTGTCACTTCACACAAAGTTCTTATATATCTACGATTACTTTCAATAAGTAGCTTATGTTGAGAAGAAACCTGTGACATTACACTACCAGCTTTTTCAATGTTTTTATGTGACTGCCATTTTTCCATATTAGTCAGATGATATTTTGTTGTTGCATGAGAATGAAGTCTACTTTGATGGCCTTTTTTAGATCCTCTTGAACCACTTAGCTGTATTAAATTTAAATGTAATAAATAAAATTGTTTAATTATTAAAATATTTACTTTATTCCATTTTTTAAAACCAATTTTGGTAAATGTATCTTCGGTATTGTTCCCAGAACCATAAATACGACAAGCAAAACAGTACAAAGCGTCATTGATGATACTATATTCAAGCCATTCAAAGCAGTCGTAATATGATGCATTAAAACTACGGTTTTGTTGACCAAATTTTGTCATTGGATAAGACTGGAGCATAAATTAAAAGTAGTAGTCATTATAGTCACTCTATACATTTTAGCATGCAAATAACTTTGATAAAAAATAAGCTACCTAAGCAATATTGCCAATATTTATCTCAAATACATAATATCTACCTTCATAATTGGACGTGATGGACCAGAGTTAATATTACCCAAATCATTTATATCACTAATTTGAAGCCGCGGAGAATCAAAATTCGATGACGAGTCGCCGTCAGAGTGTACTGTAGTTTTTTCAGGAATTTCCGTCGGCAACACGTTTTCAGATTTTACAGTTTCTTTAGGTTTTTTTTTAATATTAAATAATTCAAAATAATTCGACATTTTAATAAATAAATAAAACACTTATGAAATTACTGAAGTACTACAGGTTACAGTAATACACAGTTATACAAAGTTATACACAGTTTTAAAAAATACAAATAGGTATAACTACAACGAAAAGTACAACGTGACACGTGTGGGTAACATTTACAACATAATATTATATTCGAGTATTCGACCGAAATCACGATTTACAACAGTGAACAACGCAACACGCAACACGAAAAACGAAACGGTCGAAACAGCAATCGGCAATCGGCACATTAATAATGATTATCAGTCTGATTATTGGAAATTTCTATATTTGTCATTGCGATAATGCGATAACAATCCGTCGCGACGGTCAGCAAGTGCGCACCGATGACGATTAGGTATAATATGGTATGATAATTATTATTATATTGACATTTATTTTGACAACATTTCGGGAAAAAAAAATATTTTGTAAAGTTCCAAGATTTTGTCAATCATTGTAAAATAAGTACCTATTTTAATATTATATACTATGAAACATTTTTGATAATTTTGGGGGGGCTAAGCCCCCCCCCCCAATCTCCGCCTATGGTCGAGTATCTGAAAATGTCCCCTCACGATGCCCGTGAAATACATGAACGTCACATTCATGAAACAGCATTCCAAGTGTGTCAAGTACACGGGAAAAGCGTATACGATATATTTGCACGCGTAAGCAGTCGGGCTGGTCGTTTTTATCGGCAACACGTCCGGGAAAGGGAACGCGAACGGGTCGCCCACCTGCGCCGAATCGGACGAAATCGTGTACAACAGCGGAGCTGTAACGTGCACGGTGGACATGACGCATTAGTATACGATCACCATGGAGATTGACCGTCTATAGTTTTCCGGTATTCCCTGCTCTATCATTTGGGAACGGTCGTACATGTCGCGACACTGCGACTGATGGTACAACCTGACGACGAATCTCGACGAACAACCACAAGAATCCGTAAATGCGATTGGACAGCTGGTCTTCCTCCGAGTAGACGATCGACAGGGCATATGTAAACTCCCCTAAATTTTTGTAAATTCCCCTAAAACCATTTTGCTACTGTATTACGCTTACGTAAATTCCCCTAAAACCATTTTGCTACTGTATTACGCTACGTACGTAAATTCCCTAAAAACATTTTTACCAATTCTTAACTTTCCATGGTTACTTAAACGGTCATTATGTTCCTTTAATATTTTGTTTATTAAAAGATAAAAAGGAATCAACTTATAAACAATGTTTTCAAACAATAAATGAACTATGTAATGAAGTTGGTAGTGAATTCAAACCAAATAAAATTGTAACTGATTTTGAAAAAGGATTACGAAATGCTTGCATGTTACAATGGCCCGGAATTAAATTAGATGGTTGTCGTTTCATTTATCGCAGGCATGGTGGCGTGCAATTCAAAGATTGGGCTCGCGGTGGACTATAAAAATGATGAATCTGAAATTAGTAAATGGCTACATTGCTGTTTTGGATTGATATTTTTAAACCCAGAAGATGTTGAAAACTGTTTTAATATTGACCTGTACAATGCTAAACCAAACGATGGCCGTTTGGATACATTTTATGATTATTTAAAAAATACATATATTGGTGAACGAGCAATTTTTCCACCTACAGTCTGGGCAGAAGCTTCTTCCGAATTGACAAAATCCACCAATGCTTGCGAATCATTTCATGCCCATTTTAAATCGAATTTTAACCATAGCCATCCAAATATTTTTATATTTATTGACACATTAAAGAATATTCAATCAGAAATTTACATAAAATTACAAAGTACACAAAAACAAATAGTTGTCATATAATAAGTTAAAAAGACGACAACAATTATAAACCAACTAATACAAAATTATAAAGATCAAAAAATAACTAAAATCATTATATAAAAACAATTTCACATTATTACTCAATCAAAAAATAATCAACATCAACAATATCTACAATCAACACTTAATAATTTTAATAAACTAGAATGACGATGAATATGAATTTTTCTATAAAGAAAAAAATAAATATTTTGGAGAATAACTAGAACCGCCTCCACGTGGTGTTCTCTGGGTTACGCTAAATGGTTCTAATTTTGTTTAGGGGAGTTTACGTAAGCGTAATACGGTAGCAAAATGTTTTTAGGGGAGTTTACTATTAGGGGAATTTACTATTAAAATTTTTAGGGGAGTTTACATTTGCCCGATCGACAGGCACGCAGAGACGGTGAAGAACAGAGTTACGACTAAATCGCAATAGGTGAAAAATTCCACACAAATTGCGGCATAACGACGGACGTCGCTCCGTCCGGTCTTTTGGAAAAAATTATCGACCGTGTGCGCCATAACTCGTCTCCGTTGGCACACTGAGTGTGATCATTTTCGCTTTCTAATATTATTATTTATTTAACACCGCCGTGGTGTTAATAAATAAATGTTGGTATGCAAAAACACAAAGTCACGATAATATTACTATTGTATAATTATGTATGAGGTACCTATGCATTAATAAGACGGGTAGGTGCTAACACGCACTGACCAGACTAACCCATATATTATTTATTTTTAGATTATATTATTGACCTCCGCAATGGAAGGAATTATATTCATCACAGAGTCGTACACGGGCACTTTTTTAAGAGACGTCCACATTTTTTCATCATGCAAAAAGTATAATGAAAAATTATAGGTCATTAAAAACAACACATTCTGTCAATCAGTGGGGGGGAGGTCCAGACTCAAAAACCTCCCTTTGCATTTGTACGCTACCTATGTTATGGTATGTTTTTATATTTACTAATTACTTAAATATGTTTTCAATTTTAAGTTCAATATGACGCAAAAATGTTCAACTTTATAACTAGGATTGAAAATGTAAAACAATAGGTTCCACACAAGTAGGTAGGTTATTCTGTAACAAAAAAAAGTAAAAAATATAAAAATAATAATATAATAATAATATTATATATTCAAATTTGGACGAAATCACATACTAAAATATAACCAAGAATAACGATTTTAGTTATTTTTTTGTGATTCTATAATATTAATTCAACTTATCGAATACCGTATTGATAATAAGTAATAACAATGTGTAGTATAATATAAAATATCCTAGACTGACAAACCGTCTCTGCTCAGAATCGTTTTTCGTATACAGTGATTTTATATCATTGAATTCAAATTAAATACCATCCATTACAGTGAACACTTGTAACCTACTGTTCAACAGAGCTACATCCACTAGCCCGCTTTTTTATTTAAATATTTATTAGCCAATGCATTTTTTTTACATTAACTTACTACTACTTATTACTAATATTTACGTTTTTCGTTCTCGTTTGTTTGTGGCCGTTAATGCACGTTCGCCGTCATTTTTCCGGCGTCGTACAGTTTTATGCCAACGTCCACCACTCGCCTCAAGCCATACATTTTATGTCATTTGTTTGTATTATTAATTTATTTTTAGTTTTTTTTTCACCAACACCATTTATTTGTCATTAACATATTATTATATTAACATGTTTATACCTTATTTAAATTGTACTGATTATCTCTCTCTATATACCGTGGTAACTAACTCCCGTCGGCTGACCTCAACAGTTCGCAAGTCGCAAGTTGTTGACGCTAACCGCAATTTATTTAAAAGTAGGAGTGGTTTGTCGTCAACAAATACGCGTTGAAATCAAGTGTACCTATATACTTCTGCGGTAGCGAATGTCTGCAGAATACACACACACACACACACACACGCTATGTCATAATTAGGGCTAGGATTTATGTGCGATAAAAAATGATGAAATATACATTTGTTTTATTAAAAATATGCAAAAATATGCTAAATTATACCACATAAATAATATTAAATAAACACATTTTCTATAATGATTTTTTTCAAATTACTCTAAATAAATTATTATAATTTTTTTAATGATTTTGTCTCTAGCCGAATTATTAAGCATTGATAACCTTGACTCATACGAATAATCCTTCTTTAATGAACTAAATAGTTGAATTTTTGTGTAGACTTGAACATTGATATTCTGGTACCCTATGAATAATCCTTCTTTAATAAACTAAATGTTTTGAATAGTTTTTCTGTTTAAAATTATTGGGCATTTTTGTTTGTACTTTGTCATGTGTATTCCTTAAGTATAATTTTCTCCATATTTTTTTTTTGGTTTCTAAAATGCATTTGCCTGCGGGCGCCAACACCCCCTTTCAAGGTTTCTAATTTTATGGAACCTTTTCATACTAAACATTTTATAATTTGTATATAAACCAATATACCAAATTATTATTTTAATGTTGTGAATTAAACTATACAAATTTCTGCGTACTTTAAAACTTTAATTTTTTAAAATTTTTTTCAAGGAGTAAAACTTATGAACTCAAACTTTAAAATTGCTCTCCTGGGCAATTTTATAAATACGATTTAGAACCCATTCATTCTCGACCCACGATTAGTTTTTTCTGTTTAAGATTCTGGATATTTTAGTTTTTTATATTTGTTATGTGTATCCCTACAGTATAATTTTTTAATTTATTTAATTCTTTTAAATCAGTGATTTGCATACCGGGTTTAAAATGGAGTGCACCGAGTTCCACAAAACTGCGAATTTAGTGTTGGGACGGTTGTACGTCTATTTTTTACGATTCCACAAAAGTTAAAATGTATTGACCAGACATAATTGAATTAAATCAGCAGTGACATTTTCGGTGTTTGTGGGGGGGGGGGGGGTTATTATAGTATCATAAATCATAAATTTTGTAATTATATTTTTGAATAATAAAATTTAACTATATGATTTAAATTTGAATAAACGATGTTTATAATACATGTAGGTATATTAAATTTTGAAAAAAAATACATTTATTCATTTAGAAATAGAAACACCCCACCTCCTTCAAATTAAGAATGTTTTTTTTTATCACACTGCCATCCACCTCCTTTGTTGAGAACCGTTTTTCTAATTTCAATATTCTCTTTTATGTAACACAAATTTAATACATATATTATAACAGAAACTAATTCAATAGTGAGATACACTAAGGAGAACTGTAATAAAGATTTACCATTTCTTTATTATTTGAAAAAATATAATTTTTAAAATAATATATAAAAATTTTTTTTTATTCCTGTATATGCTTATCCCAGCTTATGAATTTTAAATTAAAAAAAAATCTCTAATCATTCCAGTGATTGCTTCTGTAAGTTTTTGTGATGTTGATGTTGGCGGCAATGTTTCAAAATATTTGAAATTATATTTTAAATACCTTGTTGTCTTGTGTTGTATTTTCCAACCAGCCAGTGATTCTAAAATACAAATTAAATTAATTGATGGTGATTAAAATTTAAACAGGCCAATAAAATGTAAAGGAAGCAATTATTGTAAAAAAAAAAATATAAACAATATAGGTACATGTTTAAATCATATCTTTGGATACATAAGTGTTTGTTGAATAACTGAATAATACCTATCGTAACATACAAACATGACCTATGCAATATAGTAGTACACAGGTATTATAATAGGTACCTACTTAAAGGAATTATGCTATAGCCTAAAATCATATTAATATACGGTTTATAGCCTTATTAGCATTTAAACCAAAATAGTGCATTACCAAGGTATTACCTTCTTAGCAATACAGCCCTTTAGGTAAAAATTTTACTAATATCTATATTATACTACTTCAATAAAATAAAATATTTTTTTTTATTTACATATTTATATCGGTGCTCTAATTTGATATAAGATATACTTGTAAGATACTTATAAGATATACTAATGTTTGTTCTGTAATTGTTTTAACTTGCGGACCAGTTTGTATAGTTAAACTTGGCATGCGAACTATAACTGAAATAGAAAACCAGAATAGGTACATTGCTAATCACTACGGTTTCTGTAAAAGAACATACGATTTATCAATATACCGTATAGGCACTGAGTATAATATATAAATTCTATGGATTTATCATAGTAAATAATATCTTTTAAAATATCTATGGCAATCGTCAATTGTCGAAATTCGTTGGCGAAGATTAACAATTCTAATAATTTCAGCAAATACTATTTGTATTTGATTTCAGTGTACAAAAAAAATAATAAGCCATCAATATAGGCGGACAGTTCGTTAAACCGTATATTATATTATAATGTAAGTTTTAACACAAACTCACAAATGTCGTTATGCTCCGGTTTTTTTCATAAAATATTTCGATACTTTCAAGTTTAAGCTCATCGGATCGAGATGAAGATGGATGGAGATAGCTGTTTCTTCGGCGATGGCGGCACTCTAGCTAGGTTTCATCAGAAGAGTCAATGTTTACGCGCAGGTTTGTTTTTATATTAATTCTTTTTTACATTTACTTTTTCGTCTTAAATTAAATACTTATTGCCACGGACAATCTGTTAACTGGGTGACGTAAAAGCATTTATAAGTTTAAGCCCAAAAGCGCGATGTATAAAATACGCGAGACCTAACAGTCCAAAGGCCGTCTTCGTTTCATCGTGACAAGTTTAATACGTACCTTTTTGCATATTATACTATACGCCGGGTATCACCTTAGGTTTGCGCGAAGTATTTAAAACAATATAATGTTATTATTTATTTAATCTTTATATATTTTTATACATATTATAGGTACACATCATATGTTTTATTAGCATACTTACACCACCATTTTTAGTGTAGTTCATACCCAAGATGGTTAGATATAGGTATTAATGTTTTGCAATTTTACTATAATTATTATTTTTTATTATATTTTAACATAACAATACACTTTAAATTAAGTTAGTTGTATCAAGATAGACAGTCTTAAAACAAACTCTTTTCTGGATGTTTTCAAAACAGATTGTGCTTAAAAAAAATTGCACAGTTGTCGTAGCAGTCAGTTGCTAGACCAACGCGTGTAACATAAAATAGGAATTATTCTTGTTTTTTTTAAATAATTTTTTTAAAAAATATATGTAATATGTATAGCTCATACAATTATAAATTTATAGTTAATTCGAAATGCGGATGTTTATACTTCATAGATATTTTTTTAATGAAATCGTGTAAATAATTTTAAAACCTAACTCATCACTAGTATCAATTTTATTATATTACGTGTAAAATCACCGACACAAGGTGCAGACTGCATTTAAAAAATTAAAAACATAAAATAAAATATAAAAATATGTTGTGTAGTAGAAGCTGGAAACTGTAGTTTATTCTAATTTATAATCTAATTAATGTAACTATTAAATTAATCATTGAATGATTATTCAGAGATCGCTTTGGGATAAATTCCAAACGTATAAATGTAAATTAAATTGAAAATAATTAAAAAATATTTGTGAAAGGAACAAG